>JASCZI010000808.1:6950-25821 GCA_036250425.1 Stylosanthes scabra | reverse complement strand
AAAACATAAGAAGCAAATTATGTTTTTAGTGCATGTACATATAAATATATATTAATTAGCACATATGATCACAAAACCAAAACATATCCTGGTGGTGAAAGTCGTGTCTTCTAAATCCTTGGATATGGGTTCGAAACCCACTGGTTTCGGTTTGCTTTTCATTTTATTTCTAATCAGGGCATTCCTATGGTGTACACTAGAGCACCGTGGTCATATGTGGAGGTGTAGTCCGCGAGAACCATAGACTCACATGGTTTAATGATTTTCTTATGTCTATAATGCTTTCACTTTGATAATTAATCATCTTATTTTAACTTCTAGACTTTTCATGTTTTCATTTTTCTCTTAAGTGTAAGCATATTATATCACTCGAATATCATGCAAATATCTTATTGTCATTACATATTTATTTTCAAATATATCATACAAAATAACATATTTTACAAAACTTGATGACATAAAAATAAATACATATATTATACTCTTCCATCATTAATTAAGTGACCAATATTTCCTTCATCATCCTCGAAGAAATCGGAGACATCATAGTGACTGTGGTGATATTCAGTATCACTATTTGAAACAAAATTGGTTTCTTTCTCTTTATCATCTTTCTTTAAAGATGCTTGGTAGAGATCAACCAAGTGCCTTGGTGTACGACAGGTACGAGACCAATGGCCAACACCACCACAACGAAAGCATTTATTCTCCGTTTTCTTATTATGCCCATTATGCCTTTCCCACTTCAGGTGAGATCTTTTCTTATTATTCCTTCTCCTTCCATAAAATTTTCTTTTATTAATTTTTTGCCTTTTATCCCTTCTGGGGTCATGATTTGCCACATTCACTTCAGGGAATGGGGCAGCGCCTGCAGGGCGAGCTTCATGATTTTTCATGAGAAGTTCATTATTCTGCTCAGCAACAAGAATGCATGAAATTAACTCAGAATATTTATAAAATCCCCTCTCTCGATACTGCTGCTGCAAGAGCACGTTCGAGGCATGGAAGGTAGTAAATGTCTTTTCCAGCATATCATAGTCAGTGATCATTTCACCACACAATTTCAGTTGTGAGGTAATTCTGAACATAGCCGAGTTATAATCACTGATGGTTTTAAAATCTTGTAGACGCAGATGGGTCCACTCATAACGGGCACGAGAAAGTATAACCGTCTTCTGGTGATTATACCTATCATGAAGGTTCTGCCACAGATTTTCAGGATCTTTTAAGGTCAGATATTCATTTTTCAGAGATTCGTCAAGATGACGACGAATGAATATCATGGCTTTAGCGCGATCCTTCAGGGATGCGTCATTATTGGCCACAATGGTGTCTCCAAGACCCATTGAATTCAGATGGATTTCAACATCAAGTATCCATGATAGAAAATTATTACCAGATATATTTAGGAATACAAATTCGAGACGAGAAAGATTAGACATGGTAAAAGATTAGTACCTTACTTCAAAGAAACGTGATTAGAGCTTCGTGCTTCGAAGAAAATTGATCAGAGCCTCGTGCTGATAATGTGTTATATAATTAAAGCTATAATAGAGAGAACAAGAGAAAAACAAGAGAGAGAGCTAGAGAGAACAAGAATATGAAATTCTTATTGATTTCTGGATATGAAAAACTTATGAAATCATAGCCCTATTTATAATAAAAGATTTACTATTACATGAAAAGGAATGAACGGCTATGATTCATTTACTATGCAACATAGTAACTTGATTAAGAATGGACGGTCATGATTTATTGGGCTACTATGCGGCACTATGCCGCATAGTGATTGATGGCCGCAGCGCCAATCATTCACAACAGCCTATCTATTATTGGCATGAGATAAATTAAATTATAGTGTGCGACATGGAGCGTAGAAGACGAGGACCCACGTTCTCTTCTTGAGAAACAAGCCTTTAATTAATTTCTTTTTAATTTGTTGAAAATCATGATCAGGCCTCGTGATATAATCATCACTTTCACATGGAGAGGAGAGGACGATAGCATTCAACGCTTCATTATTGGGCAAATTAAATAACATACTAACTCTATAGTTTACAAACGATTTGTGAGATAACACACCTAAATTTAAGTTTAATTATAAGCTTAATATTTAAAAAATAAAAAATTTAATTATAAATATCATTTTTAAAAAATATTAAAAATGTAAAAAATATAAAAAAAATTTTAATTAGAATTAAGTTTAAAATTAAATTTAAATTTTAGATTTTCCAATTTTTTTTTTATAAACTATCATAGATAGATGTAGCTGTTTTTTTATTTTATTTTATTTTTTAATTTGCATAATAATGCAGAATTTGTGAAAAATGTGTATATCTTTATGGTTTAGTCACCTATAATTAATTAACATGACAACTAAACTACTTGGAGTAGGTGACATTATTGAATAGGATAAAGTTAGAAATTAAATCCTAGAATATTTAATTGCTTTTTAGTTTTTATATTAAAGTAATTTTTACTCAGCTTTATGGCTTGATGACATGTAAAAAGCTGAGTTTTTTCGAGATATATAATTAACAATGTGTAGGATGAACTAATATGAAGAATATATATATATATATATTTTTTTAAAGTAGGATGAATGAATGATCTCATGAAAATGCAAATGCATGTGAAGAATAAAACGAATAAATTTTTTTGCAAATTTTACTGAACTTTTGAATAAGCTTTTTTGTTTTTTTTTCTATTTAAATAAAGAGCTCTTGCTAATATGCATTTTGTGTAAAAAGTGAAAACTTTTTAAAACATGAATAAACACTTTTTAAAATTTGATTTTTTAATAATCTTTAGAGAAAAAATTTAAGGCAAGTAATTTTAATTTATATTGGTTAAGACTTTTAAGTACTAATAGTTAAATTTTAATATTTTTAATCAATACTTTTAAATATTGTTGATTAATTATAAAAATATAATAATAAATTACGTTGCTGACATATTTAAAAACGCATAATACAACCGAAATGATCAAGTTACACACGTCTTAAGGAACACATGATTAACAAAGATATTTTTATCAGAATTAAATGAGCTGTAAAAATAGCATTACTCATTTTTCCCCTTAATTTAGTTTGGAGGAATTGGTAATTGTATTGGCTCCAATGTCTAATATTATCCAATTTTGGTTTAGACAAGATCCATAATATTTCCAAGGAAATTAAGGCACTCATCAACCGTACAAGAGTAAACTATGAAGTGAACACAATAAAAAGCACATAGTTATAAGGGATCTGCCTTTTTCTTTTTCTTTTTCTTTTAAAAAAAAAGGTAAATTATGCGAAAAATGTTACATACACTGTCGTATCTCTTTTACATTTTTTAAATTTTGTTATTAAACATAATTTATAAAAAATAAGAGAACAAAATAATTATTTAAAAGTTATAAAAAGGCATATAAAAAATGGTGTAAATATTATTTCTCAAATTATATTAATTGGTGAATATAATAAATCAATATGAGTAATTAAGTATAGAAGGAATTGAAGGGAAATTGTAAGTAATTAAAAAGAATGACAAACTATTTTATTATGTGAATTATTAGATGTACAACGAAATCATCATAATCATCATCATCATCATGAAGGTCATCTACATACACAAGTGAACACCAAAACAATGAATCTCCAAATAAATCATCATAAAATCATCGTCAAAGGTCACCCCTCCAAAGATATATAGAATTAACAAACACAGAAAGAGAAATAAAATTAAAAGAAATAATAAAAAGAAAAAGAAACGCTACTCATCAACAAGAAGAACAGAGAGAATAAATCAAACAGATCCCGTACGTCCAAAAAAAAGAATATATAAGATCAACAGCCACCGTGCCTCCACGTGGACGACTCCACAGGAAAGAATCTCATAAATCAAATCGTGTGAAATTAGAAATTTAGGCCAACACCATGGCGAACAAGGTTCCGGCGAGAGCGGTGCCAGCAATGGTCACCTTGCTCACGGAGAATGCACCGTTGCCAGCGGGTGTGTCAGAAGCAGCTGGGCCTGATGATGGGCCTGAAGCTGGGCCTGAAGCAGGTCCAGAAGCTGGGCCTGAAGCTGGGCCGGATGCTGGGCTAGGGGATGGGGGTGAGGAGGTGGAAGGAGTAGGTGAGGTAGCTGAGGGTGCTGGAGAAGAAGCTGGTGGTGGTGTGGCGGGTGCAGGTGCAGGTGGTGGTGGAGATGCCTTTGGTGCAGGTACTGGTGCAGGTGGTGGTGTTTGCTTTGGTGGCGGTGCCGGTGCCGGTGATGACTTTGGTGGCGGTGGTGTGGTTGTTGGTGGCTGAGTGGGAGCAGCACCCGGTGCTTGTGCTATGCATGACGTGGCAAACAGACCCAAGATGAAGAACAGTTGCAAAGCACGTGAAGCCATAACGGAAACTGAAACAGAAAAACAGAAACTGAAACAGAAAAACAGAAACGGTTTTAGTGTTGGAAAAGAGGAGGGTGAGTCGCAGTAGTGGTGGAATGAAAAGACGGGGGGGAGTTCTATATATATATAAAGAGTGAGATTTGTGAAAAGGGTGGGGGTGCTTTCAAAGAGTCTAGAAAGGCCAGCGATTAATAATGGGCTTAAGATTCCTTTCCAACTCTATGTCTTTAAATTAATTGTGTTTGTTAAATATATGATTGCATAAATTTGACAAAATAATTCAAAATCAATTAATATGAATGCATATGAGATTTTATCATCATTTTCATTTATGTACTGTCTAAATGCAAAACACTACCATCTGTTTTCGTTGCATATACAGTTGTACATGTACCCAACCCTCCATTATTCTAAAGGGAAAAAATATATGGTTGGTGACTTGTGTTCTTTTACTTTTTATTTACGTGTTTCTACTTTCTACCGATTATGTATAAATTATAATAATTAAGAAATTAATTTAATGTATTTATAGTATGGAATCGAAAGAAATAAGAATTTTACATTTTTGTTTAACTATTTTTAGAATTAAAAGATTTTACTGAGATGTATGAAATTAATTATTTTGATGTACATAAAAGTTTAGGTTTAATTAGTATAATTAAATTATAACAAAGTATAAAGTACTAAGAGATGAATGTTGATGTTGTTGTTAATTAATACGTTCCACACTCTGTTGCCTTCTTTTTCTTCTCTTTCTTTCTTGATTTCCTTAGAGAGGACTGCGACAAATGGTGATATTAGTGGGAATCGTACCAATTATTAGTTGGCACCGCAATTATGGAAGCTGTGTCCAAATTAGGGATTTCACATCACATTGTGAGTGTACTTACTTTGTCATTATGTCCATGGAAGTTGTCATAAAATGACCTTAATAACCTTAGTTTGAAGAGGGGTGAGTGAGAAGTCGCTTTCTTAAGGCACGATTGTGTATGGTGATTTTCCAGCCACTTTCCTTAACCTTATTACCCATGCTTGCCTTAACGCGTAAACCTTCTTTTCCTTCTTCAGTCCTCATCTTCGCGGAGTTCAGCGATTTTACCATAATGCCCCCGCTCAGTTTTTACTGGATCTAGTCCACACGCGTGGATCTTACCATTTTTAACCGTTGATTTGTTTCCCAGTTATGAACGGTCAAAGATTTGGTCAACACGCGGGGTCTTTAAGGTGTAGATGCAAGTTGTAGATTTCATCACTACTTACCTCAAATGAATTAGGTTTTATTTTACAAATCTAAAATTGGATAAAGAGATAGTTGTATTATTATCCTTTGTGTATATATTTTTTTATATTTTTTTTGAGAAAAAATATACATTCTTATTATGTACATTGATACAAAACTACAACCTTTAATTTGTAAACATTTTTTTCCCCTCAGACAAATAATATGTATAATAAAATTATATGAAAAATGATGTAAAATATTATTTATCATAAAAGTTATATTTTTCATACAATTTGATGACAATTATGATATTTTTATTTTTTGTTATATGAAGTTATTCAAAATTAAAATATTTTTATTTGGTTCATTTATTGCCAAATATGTTATGAATTTTATCTTTAATTTCTAAAGTTGTATTTGTTTTACCTTAAGAGGAGTCTAATTCAACCTGGTTTATATAAACACCCTATGTTTCAAATCATACAAAGAAAGAATTTTAGGATAAAAAATAAAGTAGAAATTAAAGTTGTAACATCAAATATCAAATATATTATTATAAACTCACAAAAAAACATTATCATAATTTATAAATAATAACATAATGATTACTTTCACACGTAAGTTAGTAACCCCCTAGCAAAACCAAAAGTTCAATTCTCTCTGAATTATTATTATTATTTTATTTCATTTTAACCTCTTGACATCTCATTTGGCCGGGTTGTTTCCAATTATTATCCTTTCGTTGTTAATAGTAGTATTTTTCAAACAAATAATATGATTGATAATTGGGGAGAGAGAAACAAATAATTAATAGTATACAAGAGCCGTTACAATTGGAAAACAACTACCAATCTAATATCATCATCCCTTCAACTCCTCCATGTAATATATATTTTTTTAATTTTAAAAATAATTAAATTTATTATGCATGTTTTATTGTCGCACTAGTGCTACCGTTGTGATTTGAGAATAACATGGTAATTGGCAATGGATGAGTGATGATTAAGACTTAAAAATGAAGACATTATATTATGTGCAGCTGTAATTATTAATTAAGGTACAGCACAGTCATTAACAACACACACGTGATGCGAAAATTGTTGAGACCAACCATGTGGCAAAATGGGGAAATTCAATGTAACCTCCATTGTCATTTCTTGTATTCTATTGAGCAAAGTCTTCACCTTTATAGTATTTTGTTTTTTATTTTTTATTTTATTTTTTAAAGAACTTTAATGATGAACTTAGGAGCTGGCAAAAGCTGGCAATTATTGAAGATCTTAATAATGTATGTTTACTTGTACCTACTTATAATGAAATATAATTCTCTATGTTTGTCCGATTCAATTTTGTGAAATAATATTATGACGGTGAAATAAAGTAGTAGAATTATATCATGAAAATCTTTATCTTAATTATATTATAGGTTATGATATGGGAATTATATGGGAATGTTTGATACCAACAACATTTAATTGATTGAGTAATAGGTAAACTTATCTTCTCTTTTTTAATAATAAATGTAAGAGTGTGACAAAAAAGACAGTAATAATTAATTGAAATTTTTGAATGAAAGGATTAAGGAAAGTATTCCGTATGAAATATTGACTTTTATTTTCTACATAAATATGTGCATTAATAATATATATAATACTGCTGCATTTCTGTGAGGCTTTATGCACTGTACCATTAATTATTTATGCAATTGTTGCACTACATTTAATTTTATGGTAAGTTTAAAAAGTAGGTTGTTTGTGTTTTTTGGTTCGTCGGAAAATATAAAGAAAGAGACATATGCCTCACGCCCTCCAAAAAGTGGGTTGTTTTGTTATAAACAAGTAATAATTCCAGATACGAAAAAGATAATTTCATACATACTACTGCAAATTAAACTTTGAACATTATTTCAAGACTTAAGAGGATAAATTTCGATGCACAACTAACACATTGATATAAAATATTGCACCCGAGTAGAGTAATGTACTAATATCAATGTACATAATTAATTAAAAACGTGACCCTATTTTTCTTCTTTTCTTTTTCAATGCCACTCATTTTAATTTACTCATTTTATATAAATTATTATTTGATAGCTTATTTGTTGCGTGTACATATTTTTTTATTTGTCTAATGTAACAGTTGAAGGTTTTGGTCATTACCATTCGCTTCGATCTATAATTATATTTAGATAATTAATATTTTTTTTAATTAATAAATTAATTAACAAAAAATATAACATTTGTAATTTTTATTTATAGAATATTCACAATGAAAATTATAAAATATCTGAAATCTAAAATAATTAATAATAAGTCAACTTTATATTTTTAAAAAATAAAATATTTAAAATTTTAAAAAATAAAATATTTAATTTAAATTATTAATTAATATTGACTAAAATTTTATTAATAATTTATAATATAGTTGTTAAAATTAATATGCTATGGTGGCCAATTTGGCAGAGGCAAATGGCTTCCAACGAACTAATAACGGCATTTTCGTAACATTAACTTAATTGAATTTAAAATTTCCGAATCGTAGAAAGTGCCAATTGAAGTGCTGTCTTCTTGTGATTTGCTTTAAGAACATGGGAGTTCGCATAGCAGCTTCCACTATTTTCCTTCCATCAAAGGACGAATCTAATTTCTATGCAACCATAATAATAGCGTCACGACATTAAAGACAATTTTTTTTCTTCATATATATATATTTTTTTCTGAATATTACGATAAAGAGAGTAATTTATTCTTTTTAGTCTATTAATTTATAATTAATTTAATGAATAATTTTTTTTAATGTTTAATATATAATTTTACTCAAATAAAATTTTTTTATGATATTTTATATTTTTTTAAAAAAATAGCACATAATATAATATTTTATTTTTTTATTTTTTCTTGTCATACAAAAAAAACAAGTGATATAATATATATTTTTTTCCACTCTATATGATTATTCTAAATCAAATTCAATGAAAAATAGAAGGTAAATATTAGTGGTATATATTTCGATCGTAAAAAAATTATTTATTAAATTAATTATGAAGTAATATATTAGAGAGCGTAATTTACCCTCTCAAAAAAAGAAGGTACCGTAACATTCACCTTTTTTTATAAGCTTAAATTTTTATAATTTAGAAGTCTAGTTCAATTTTTATTAATTATAAAGAATGAAATTAAGTATAACACGAATAAAAATGTCTATACAAAAATTTATATAAACTCAAAAAAAAAGTTCTTGTAAAAAATGTACTAAACATAAAACCATTCATATATTTTTAAAAAGGTCATGTTACTATAAAGATGTAATTTTAAAAATATGAATTTGATGAAAAGTACGTGTAATATCTGTCCTCATTATACTAGAGAGAAATCCCATAAATCAAAACACATATAACTCTTTTATAAATATTTTCTCTTTCTAACTGCATCGTCATGCCAGAATTGTCCTTCTAAAAATAGTTTTAAGACATTATCATCGTGTAATATATACAGACCCAAAAGTTGCGTTCAAGACCAAGAAATTGTAGACATTGGTCTCGTAAAAGTGGCCCTCACATCACGAAATGAACGTTGGTTTGATCAAATTTGGATGATGTGTCTGGAAAAATAAAGTGTGATAGTACATAGCAAATTAGATATAAGATGTGAAGACTATGAGGGTATATAAAGATTGGAATTGCCGTGACTAAACAAAATTCAAGATCCCTAGCTGATGATACTATTCCATATTTGGTTTGTTGAAAACTGATTTTTATTACACTTGTCAATTTGTCATACAAAATATAAAGAAGATAAGATAATTACTAGTTAGCACCTTTAATTTGGATTCGTTATCATAGGTTAACTGATGTTTTAATTACTACCGTGGCATCTTTCATATGAGTGTAGCTAGAAACTCTTGAATGTGAAGTGACTACAAATTTGTGCTGAATTTGATTTATGAACCAATAAGCTAGTGCTAAGTATATGTAAAAGATAGCTATATATCTACATATCCAATGCCATTAATTAACCTTCTATCCTCCTTTCGAAGAAAAAACAAGTTATTAGATATTTTTAAATAAGATACTACTCTAATAAAGATGATAAAAGCATGTTCTCACCAAGATTTAGAATTTAGCCACATTTTAATAATGTGCACACACTCTACCATAGAATGCTTCTTATGGGGATCGAACCCCTGTGCAGCTATTAGGAGGATATATGATCCTCCATCTGTGCTAAGCCTCATGCAAGTTGATTGCCATGAACTAAGGCATAGACCACATCCATTTTCCATTGTTTTTTTTTTTTGGACTATCATTTTCCTTTGTATTTTGTTTTTGGTCGGAATCATTTTCCTTTGTTAGAATAACTAATAAATATCCATTGGAAGTGATGGACAATTTCATAAGCTAGGTTTACATTGGGCCTAAACCCATGGGACAAATAAAGACTTACATCCGAACATATTTATTGAAGATTTCAATACCAAAAAATTTATTGAAGATTTTTAAGTACAGACAGTTTGACTTTAAGAAGAAAAAAAAAAAGAAAATTCCCTAAAATTCGGATGAGTAGCTATAGAAAATACTAGCTCATAAGCCTAATTATCCTCCTAATACTTAAAATGATAAATAATTTAAATATAAAAATTACTTTTTAAAAATATTAAAGGGTAAAGTACTGGTCCCTAACATTTGAGTTTTTTTTATTTTGGTCCCTTACATTTAAAACGTCTAATTTTAATTCCAAAACATTTCAATTTTAATCAATCAAGTTCCAATCTCATTGTTCATTCCTGTTTAATTATTTACAATGCTTAAATCTCTAAAATGTGTTTGTGTTTCTTTCTCTTAGGACCGTTGTAGACATACCTGGCACTAATGGCTTAATTTGCCGTTGAGAAACAACCAAATATAATTAAAAATTCATATTAAAAAAAGAAAAAAAATAATATAATGTAAATAAGAATTACATTATCTTTCATTTCTGTGTTACCAAGAGGAAGATACACAAACATATTTTACAGATTTAAGCATTGTAAATAATTAAACAGGGACGATTACTAGGATTAGGACTTGATTGATTAAAATTAAAATGTTTTGGGATCAAAATAGAACATTTTAAACATTAGGAACCAAAATATAAAACCACCCAAATGTTAAAGACAAATACAATACTTTATTCAATATTAAAAATGTAAAATATATAAAAAAATTTTTATTTAAACAAAATAATTAGAGTTATGAATTGGGATTTTAAATTTTTTCAATTCAGATAACCGGGAAAAAGGAATTCCCACATAGCAGGAGTTAATTAAGGCTAGAAAATCAGAAAAGAAATCACATGAGTGTCTCAGTCAAAGAGAGAGACTGAGAGGAGAGAAAGTAAGCAGCGTCATTCATGATGGAGAAAAGTCAAACCCAGAAAAGACCCAGAGTCCTCTGCCTCCACGGATTCAGAACCAGCGCTGAAATCCTCAAGAAACTCGTGTCACGCTGGCCAGAATCTGTGACACAAAAGCTGGACCTCGTTTTCCTCGATGCCAAGTTCCCAGCACAAGGAAAATCAGATGTTGAAGGCATTTTTGATCCTCCTTACTTTGAATGGTTCCAAAACAACCAGGTTCAATCCTAATAAGTTGCTGCCATGAATTAATCTTCAACTATGCTTAATTATTTTAAGGCCCGGTGCTAATTTGTAGTTCTTTATTCTTGTCACAGGATTTCTCAGAGTACATGAACTTTGAAGAATGCTTAGCATACATCGAAGATTTCATGGTGGAAAATGGTCCTTTTGATGGCTTACTTGGATTCTCTCAGGTAACCAATAAGTCTCTAATTATATCTATGATCAATGCTAAAGTAAAGTACTTGTTATCAACATTAGTTTGGACTAATGATTGGATCTTGATCTATCAGGGCGCAATTTTAGCAGCAGCATTGCCTGGAATGCAGGCTCAGGTACTATTAATTAAAGTAATTGTTTAAATTTGATGTGATTAGATTAGAATGATGAATGATGAATGATGATGGGGATGGATAACTATATATATAGGGTGTAGCACTTGGGAAGGTGAAGAACAAGATCAAGTTCTTGATTTTGATATCAGGAGCCAAGTTTGGTGGAAACAAGTTTGGAGCGCCTAAACTGGCTTCTAATGCATTCTCAAAACTAATTGATATACCCTCTATCCACTTCATAGGTACTTTCTCTTATATATAATTTAAGGAACTAATTAATAGATTTTTAGTTGATGTATGTGTGTGTGTGGTGAAGGGGAAACGGATTTCATGAAGCAGGAGAGCAGTGATTTGGTGGAATCATTCTTGGAGCCTGTTGTCATTCATCACCCAAGAGGCCACACTGTCCCCAGACTTGGTTAGTCATACCATCCCTTCCTTAAAATTTATTAACCTAAAGACAGGTTAATGTTATAATTTAACAAAATACAGTACCTTAAAAATATAATCATTCATATATTCTCTTTTATTAGCTTATGCTTTTGGAAAAAATGATACTTTGAGTAGGCATGTTAGAGATATAGTTATTTATGTGCTGTTACCTGTCCATTTAAGTTTCTGGAAGGAAAAAAAAAGTATTACTACCTAGAAATTCTGTGTTTGATCTCCTTTTCTATTGTTCTTGAAAAATTATTTTTTATATGTTCTTTATATAATTGTAAATTATTAAAATAAGTTTTTTTATTTATAGAAATTCTTTTCTTTTTCTCCAGATGAAAAGAGTGTTGAAACTGTGGTCGGTTTCATTGAGAAGATTTATTAAGAGTAATCCTTCATCGGATCATCAGGCAAGGCCAGAATAATCTGTGTAGCAGCTACTAGCTTGAGACCCTTTATGATGATGATGATGTGGTGCATTTTTAAGTTGAACTAACAATGAAATATGGAAGCATTTTCATTTTTTTTTTATATTTTATATGGTGTCCAACACCAATAAATAAAAAAAGTTTACTATATTGTTTATTAAATGACATGAAAAGAAAGAGGGGGTAGGTGTGCTATTAAGGAGTTAAATAAAGATGCTGTTATGTTGAATGTAATTCATCATCAATTGAATTATGTATAAGAATATGTATTTAGAATATATAAAATAAATTTAATTATCTAGTTATAAAAGTATCTACTTATTCTAATATAACGTATTTGATTATTCTATTTGTTAGATTTTATTATTCTAATATTAATTATTTTATTGTAAAAATATATGAAATAATATATATAAATATGAATTAATCTATATGTATCATTATACACCTCTTGTTTTTTTTTTCTATTTTAATTTTTGTGTTATATGTAACTGTTTTTATGCTATCATATGTTGTATTAATGTGTTTTGTGAATTTTTCTATGTTGATATTTATATTTTTCGTATTATAAATAAGATATATAGAGTTATACAATGGTACATGTAATATTATGATATAAATATATACTAAGAGTTATTCTATTTATACACTAAAATCAACCATTAAAATCAGTCACTAGTGTATAATATAAATTAAGATACAAAATACACATTAAAAATGATAAAACTATACATGTATTTTTGTGTATTTATGTATAAATACACTAATAACTGATTTTAGTGGCTGATTTTGGTGTGCAAATAGAATTTCTCATATATACTAATATATAATTACTAATATTTTGTTTCATATGATAGCTGTCACGCCACTCATTAAGATAATGATAATTAGGTAGAATAATTTGGTAAAAGTTTTTCAATTTGGAGAAAAAATGATATTTGATACAAATCGTAAATGTCAGAAATTAAAATAGTGTTTAAATTAGATATTCTAACACTAATATAGAAGACAATATATGCATAATTGGGCATAACTGTGATATAAACGAAATAAAAATAAAAAGCTGAATCAAACATGACTCCAGAGTTACAGAAATGACAAGTTGATATAAATGAATAAAATAATGAACAAATACATTACGCATTTTCCACGTTCATCGGAGAGAGTTGTTTTATAATTTATAAATTATGTTAGAAAAGTTAAAATTAACTACTAAAATATATAATATATTAAATATAAAATATATATTTAATTTAATTTATTTTTAATATATATTTATATTTTAATATGCAAATAAAATTGTTATTATTTTAAGGATTATACTATTTTTGTAGAAGATTAGAAAAAGATGGATCGAAAGGTTCGTGGTTGGCTGGTTGCAATAAAATAAAAACGTGATCTAGGGTTGTTAAATGCGGCAACCTATACTTTTGTCTTATTAAATCACTATAGTCATTCTATGAATATTTTTGTATTGAATTGGTAGGGGTCTTAATTTTTTTTTAAGGGTAAAAGATAAATATATTTTTAATATTTTTAAAATCAGACAAAAATATTATTCATTTTGCTGAAATACTCATATGTTCTAATTTTTTTAAAAAAATGGATAATATTATTTTTCGTTGATTTAATTCACGTGATCATTATGAAAATGTGTAATATGGCTATCAATGGCACCTAATTGACTATAACAGAACCATATTATACAAATCAAGCCCGTAATTGACATTAACCATATTGTACTTGATCTGTACTGCGTGGCTTCATTATAGTTAGGCGCTATTAACAGTTATATCACACACATTTATAACGATCACACATGTGTTAAATTAATGGAGAGATAGTAGTGTCCACTTTTTTTAAACATATGGGTATTTCAGCAAAGTGTGAGACATTTCTATCTATTTTTAAAAGATTAGAGATATATTTATTTTTTATTTTTTTTGTATAATCGTTTGTGTACAAAACATATTGATAATAATTAGATGAAAAAAATATAAATCTAACATTTTAATTAGTGATATCAATTTTTCATATTTTGATCCTGATTTTACTTGTAATTTAAGTATATTGAGTACTCTAATTATTATGTAAATGCAAAATTACTTAATTTTTCGTTTCTCTTTTTTCTTTTGAGTTAAGTCTTTATGCCATATAAAATTTTGTTATCGTAACAAAAACGTTAAATATAATAGAATATTTTGTTACATAAAACAAATATACATTTTTTTATGACACAAGTCCTAAATGAATATATCTCTCTATAATAAAATATTTTATTATATCTAACATTTTTGTTATGATATAAATTTACTTACAAAATCTAATATAGTATAAGAAATTTTTTTATGTGACACATATAATATAAGGACTTAATTGAAAACAAAAAAAATAAATGATCAAATTCAAATTGAAAATTCAATGAAATTATAGATATCGAACAAATAATTTAACTGAACAAATTGCCAAAATGCGCAACACGCATTACTGCAAGATCTAGTTAAAAAAATTTATTGGTTTTAGGACCCAATTATAAATTTGAGAATATGCAAAAAATATTCCATTAATTTCAATATTTTTTAAAATAATTAAGAATCTTATTACACCATTTTATTGGTTTAGAGATTTAATTATAAATATTTTAAATATATAGACCAATTTTTTATAATTTTAATAAAATTATAGAAATTAAGTATGTAACTTAACTTTTTTTTTTTAATTTTGGTTTTTTTATGAGGGCAATTCACTCTATTAAATTAATTGGACCACAAAATAACTAAATTGTCCTATATCAAAAAATATGATCAGTTTGTCTTAAATGCATTATATGTAATCCGTGACAGGGTACAATGTTTTACGATTTACACATAATCCATTGGACCCTACCGTGGATTATGAACAAACACAAAAAATACATAATCTATGGTACCTTGCCATGGATTATGAAGAAACAACGAAAAATAATGTAATTCATTACACCCTATCACGGATTATAAAAAAATGTCATAATACATGTGACCATACCATGGATTATATTCAAATGTCAAATACACTTGTAATCTATGGTAGCATATCATGTATTATGAAAAATGTCATGCTCCTTAGAAATGAATTATGTATGAAAAAAAAGAATAAGAGTGTCGAATAAAACTTAATTTGACACTAATTAACATATGAAATAATTTTTTGTGTATTTTTTTTGACAATTTGTGTATTTTATTTGATATAGAGTATAATATTTGAAAAAAAAATTGAGTATAATATTTGAATTAATCTCTAAATAATTAATTTATCGAGTCATTGCCATTTTTATTAGACAATAAAACCATATAATTATACATGTATAATTTTAGAGAATATTGTAGGTTTAAAAATTTTTTAGTTCATTTATATTAGGTGAATAATAGGTTGATTGTATTTAGATATAAAATTTATCTAGTAGCAATATATTTGTCTTTTAAACTTTAGTATAAAAGATAAACTTTTAAAACATATATTAAAAATGATAATGTTATTTATATATTTATTTTAGTTACTTAAGTCATTTATATTTATACTAAATAGAAAATTATTTCAGTGTTAAATAACACAAAAAATAATATTGAAGTGAATTCCTATTAACATCGAAATAGTATTGTATTTAATATAGAATAAATAATTTAGTTGAACTTGGTTGGATAAAATAGGTATATATTTAAAACTATTGTTAAACGAATATGCAAAAAAAATATTTCATATGTTAAATAGTATAAAAATTAATTTTTATTTAACACTCTTATTTTTATCTTTCATCGTAATAAACACATAATTCATTTCTAAGGAACATGACATTTGTTCATAATCCATGACAGGCTATCATGGATTACAAGTGTATTTGACATTTGAACATAATTTATAGTAGGGTCTTATATATTATGATATTTCTTCATAGTCCGTGATATGGTGCCTTGAATTAGTTATTTTTCGCTATTTCTGATCTTCATAATCCATGGCAGGGTACCATGTATTATGTATTTTTGGCGTTGTTCATAATTATATAAATTGAATTTAGAATTGAACCCATTTTCTGATTTAGGACATTTTGATATTTTTTTCCAACATCTTTTATATAGGTAAATTTTCCTTTTTATGATTTTGATTTTGACAAAAATTTACTTAACATGTATTCTAATAGCAAAAATTAAGATTATCATTAATAGAAATTTTTTAAATTTTCATTTTAATAAAAAGATAATAAATATATTAAAAATGAATAGTGCTACGGAACCAATGTTAGAGAGTCATTAAGGAGCCAATAATTAAGTTATCATGTAAAATTTATATGAGTTATCATTCGTGACTCATATATCCAAGATTAAGTTATCATCTAAAATTTATATGAGTTATCATTTGCAACTATGTATTGGCTCCCTATTAGTCATAATGTATTGATTCCGTAGTCTTTTTCATTAAAAATTTAAATTTTATTTTTTAAAAACAAACAATTTTATCTAATAACTTTATCACGTATTGTTAGGATGGGTTTGGTAAAGCTTTTGGGAGGGATTTTTTCTTTTCAAAAGCATAAGCACCTCATTTTGTGTTTGGTAAATAAAAAAGACGATTTGCTTGTGCACTTTTAAAAGATAGGGGTGCTTTTAAAAGCACTTAAAAGGGAGCTTTTCAAAGATGACTCGTGCTTATAAAAATTAAAAATTTCAATATAACTCTCTTTATTAATAAATATCAACATTTATTATTACATTTATATCTGTTATGATCATTTTAAATTTTTAAAGCTATTTTACCAAATATAATTATTGTTGCTTGTGCTTATTAAAAGACTGTTTTTATTTAAACTATAACTTTTAAAAAACTTTTTTTTAAAAGACAATTTTCATAAGCTACTTTTAAAAAGTAAAAATTTTAGCGAACTCACCATTATTTTATATGTGATATCTGGAAGTAAGCCCGTTGATAAAGTCACATGTGACGGGCGACTCGGCGAGAGGGGTCTAGAAGTGTAGAAGGGAGAATGTAGACGGGCAGTGGATAAAATAAAATTTAAAAAATTAAATTAAATTATAAAAAACGTAATTGTCTAATTAAATTCTTCAATATTTTTAAGATGTGAACCAAACAGCTGCTTTATAGAGTTACTTTTACCATCAATATTTATAGTGGTGGCAGCAACGAATTTATAAGAGTAAGTTTATTCTAAGATTGCGTTTAGAAAAGAAATAGAGCATGTAAAAAAAAATAGAGAGATTCAAAGATAAAAATTAAGAAAAAGAGATCAAAGTTCGTGTATTATATTTAAGAATTAATTTAAGTATATTACTACACATCTTCGTACACATCAATTATAATAGAAAAAAATGTAAATTGTCGCTACGTGTCCGAAATGGACTGCTTTGCGACGAGGATGCGACCGAAATTTTGAAAATGAATTGAAATCATGGGGTCGCCACCAATTTTATTATGGAAAAATTGGATAAAACCTTGGATTTGTGAAAACTGGTCTTTTAAAGATATTTTGAGTTCGGGAGTCTGATTATGCATAAGGAAGGGTGAAAACTTAATTCCACTGCACCCTTAACACATCCATTAAAAAAATGGTTATTTTAGAGTATTTTTATGCAAATTATTATAATTTAAATAGTATCTTTTTTATATTTTCAATGATATTATATAACACGAATATATAATAAAAGAGGAAGAAAAGAAAATACAAACAGATATATATATGTGAAGAAAGAAAAAAAAAAAAAGAGACACCGAATGATTTAAAGAAATGAAATAAAAAAAAATCCTCCTAAAATTATATTATGCTAACCTAAACTAAAGTGAATAAAACATGACTGATGTACATGTCAGTAGAGTAAGGTACAAACTTCAAATGCAACGTAATTTTTTTTGATAAATTCAAATAAATAAAAGAATCACAATAGGCATGGTGGAATGCAATTTTAACAAGTTCTAATGTATCTTTTTTCATTTCCTATGCGCACATACTTCAGATTTTGTTTATCTCCTTTTTTTTAAAAAAAAAAATTTAACTATCACTGCTATTACATTTAACACATCTCAATATCTGACTTTCACTTTTGTTTCACCGTATATCATAGCAACATTTTATAAGACTACTTCTTTCATTAAATTTCATCCCTATTCTTCTTGCTTTTATTTTCTATCATCCTTTTTTAGTTGGAAAACAACTACTGGATAAACGCTAAAGAAGAACAAAGTAATGATACTAGAAGAAGAAGAGAAAGAAAAAGTTCAACAAGGTAAATATAACTTCTTGTTTCTGCTCTCTTTTTTTTTTATCAATTTTTTTTATATGTTAACGAAATAAACAGACATTTATTTATATTTTTTAGACAGGTAAAAAGAAACTCACGCAAACAAGAAATTGCAAAGTTATATTCATATGTAAATGAAGCTGATAAAACAAGTGATAATAAAAAATA
>JASCZI010000805.1:16300-26889 GCA_036250425.1 Stylosanthes scabra | reverse complement strand
TATATATATATATATATATATATATATATATAATTTTCACTTGTAATTACTAATTAGATACATTTACTATTTCAAAAATATAATAAGAATACTCATCAAGGAATCAAATTGAAAAAGAACAAGGTAAGAAAAAAAATCGCAATATATATAACTAAATTAAAGTAAGGAATTAATTATCACATCCGGTATAAAAAAATATTATATGCACCACTTTTGAATATATTTTTTTTTATGTCTTTTATTATGATGGATAAGTCTACAATGGGTCTGGTTTATGATGGATCATGTAGAATATTATCAAATAAGTTATTCAAATTTTTTTAGATTAGGTCTATCTCAAACAAACCCTACTTTAATTGAGATAATATATAAAAAAAAAAAAGTGTACCAAAAAAATGGTACAAGCATCATTTCTCAAAATAAAGTTACTAAAATAGTACCTTTTTTGCCTTTGAATTGGAAACAAAAGATTCCCTTGTGCCTCCAAAACGACATTGAAGAAACCTTAGACTAGGAGAATCTTCTATATAAGAAGAAGTTCCAACATCATGGGTAGTGGTTGTTGAGTTGGATATGACATTGGAATTCTCTTGTACACACACATTAGAAGATGTCTTGAGCAAGGGGCATCCATCAATGCACAAAGATCTCATAGCTGGCCACAATATCATGCAACAATTATTTGGACTATTAAGATTCACTAGCTGTGGCAGATCCTTAAGTGTTAAAGATTCCAATTGAACAAACACAAGGGTTTGAGTTTCACTTTCACTATCATCTTGGCCTTGTTCAACATTCCCAACAAAATTCTCTACGGACATGCAACTTTGTATCACCAATTTCTTGAGTTGAGTGAGTGATCTTACAATGCTGGGAGTAAATATATATTTCAAAGAATCACAGTTTGCAACTTTGACTGATTTCAATTTATGAAAGCCTTGAATGTTTTTGCTTGGAACAGAACCCCAAATGTGGTACAGATTATTGAGCCATGATAACTCTAGGTCTTTCAGTTGAGCAAAAACTGCATCTTCTGATTGTGATTGCTTCATGTTAAAAACTGTGTTTAATGATGAACATGCACGTAGCAGAATTTTCTCTAACTTTGGAAATAATTCCAATGAATTAGATTCAAAAAGTGCAGAACCAGTGACTCTATGTTCACCCAAATCTGATTCTGAAGTAGAATTTTCAAATAAATCAGATTCTTGAACCTGATAAAATATCATTTGGATTAGAAAGTTCATGCATTACATTAATTTGATAGAGAAAATCTCAAATGACAATTACACCCCGAGGGACTACGAGGTTTCTAATAAAAAAAATCCCTTCCTAGTTCATGTTATTTTACTCTATGAGACTTTTCGGCCCCTAAGTCGATTAGGGGCCAAAAAGTCTCATTATGTAAAAGAACAGCGGCCGAAAAGTCTCACGAATAAAAGAATAAAGACAAAAAAGGGTGTTTATTTTATTAGGGCTTTTAGTCTCTCGAGTAATTATTGTTAGGGGGACGGGTTCGGTATTTACTCTTGGGAAAAAAAAAAAAGACAACAATAAAACTTACACTAACCTTGATGAATGCAGTAAAATTTGGGAGTTCTTGCAGCTTCAATTCCACTAAGCTAGAAAACTTAATCATTGAGTCATCAACATTCATTGTATTGCTTAATGAGACAATGCATTCTATTCCATGGCTTTCAAGCACATGCAAGCATTGAAGTTTTGCCAAACTAGTTCTCCTTGGAAACAATGAAGTGAAGATTGTCTTCAAACTCTTACAATATTCCACCTTAAGAATTTGCAGGCTTCCAAAGCATTGGCATGCATCAAAGTCAAAGTGATTAGCCACATGACTTGTTATTGCTTTGAAATTCTCCAAATTCCTCAAAGAAATTGATTGAACTTGTGGAAAGACACAGTGGTCACATGAATCTAAAGCATACTCTAAATTGTTGCAGGACTCAATGCTGAGATTCTTCAGAAGTGGAAACCCCTCTTCATCTAAATCTGATATGACACATTTCAAGTTCTTGATATCATCTAAGCTGAGAATTTCAACTCTTTTAAGAAAATGTTGAAGAGTGACACTCTTCTTGATATAATTGTAATATGTGTTGTTTAATGCCAGCACATTTGGGTGTAGGTATCCCCTACGAACAAGGCCGTGGGAAATGGTCGATGAATCTCCGACATAGACCCAAAATCTTACTATGTTTTTGAAGATTAGGTCTCTGGGAAGAGATTCATCGACCATAACAAATGCGAACTCAAAAACTTTTAGCTGATGAGATAAGCATTGCAACTCAAAGAGGATACGATTCGATTCCTTCGAGGGAAAGTTTCTTGCTCTAAGGTAGAGTTCTTCAAGCCTAGACAAGCTTTCCAAGACAGTAGCAGAAACTTGAATAAGAGAATTGCATTCAGTTAAATCCAATAGTCTTAGCAAGGTTAGTTGCCCAATTTCTAAGGGCAATACCTTGATATTTGATTTAGCAAAGCTTAGAATCTCCAATTTCTTGAGTTTCTGGCCAATTATGGATATGTCTCCAACATTGCAAGCTTCTAATCTTAGAGTGTGGATGTTTTCCAAAACTGCAACCACAGAAGGCATTGAATTAATGGACACATTTTGCAGACTCAGTACCTTGAGTTCTTGACAATTTGAAACATCAAGATTCTCTGTTTTCTCCTCAAAGATCAGTGAGATTGCACTGCTATAACTGCCATAAGATTGTGCTGCTATAGAACCGATAGCATCGCGAACAACATCATGCATTTTGACACACTCTTCCACATTGCTATCTAACAACATGAAGCATTGTTTTAGTCTGTCAACAATTGTATGCACCCGATTTCGAACTTTCCACAAAGCATCAATGCCTTTGAACACTCCTAATCCCACACCATGCCTGAGCAGGGCTTCTATAGGAATGTCAAAGTCTTCTGGGAATAAGTAACAGAGGAAAAGGAACAACTTTTCTTCAGCACCAAGAAAGTTGTAACTTAGCTCAATGCACGAATAGACGGTAGCTTGCATCTCAAGAAAAGATTTCACCGGCGAATTCCTCAGTTGCTCCAATGCATCCTCCCAAGCATGCTTCTCCTTATTCGCCAATGCTTTCGCTATGGTTACAATCGCAATTGGCAATCCCCCGCATTCACTCGCAATTTCTCTTGCTATGCCTTGGATGTCACGTTTCTGTAGAAGATCAGCTCCAACACTGTCATGGAAAAGATCCCAGCCTTCGTCGCGAGACAAGACAGAGATTGTGAAGTTGCTTTGACTCCTCATCTTGATGCAAACATCTTGGATTCTTGAAGTGAATAGAATCTTGCAATTTGTGGAAGGAATTCCAATAGATTCAAAATCAAGCTCCATCCAAACATCATCTAGCACTATCAGAACACTATCAATGTTCTTCAACCGATCATGCAGTTGCAGTGATCTTCCTTGATCAGTTTCCTTGTCAAACTTCAATCCAATAGCATCAGCAATTTGACCTTGCATCTTCCTGTAATCTGGAGTTTGAGACACCACTGCCATGGCAACCTCATCAAAACACTTGTTATTATCTTCTTCTTCTTCTGCCTCCAAAATCTTGATCACTTCTTTAACAAATGTTGTTTTTCCAACACCACCCATTCCACAGATGCTAACCCTCTTCACATCTTCATCTCTCAGTTTCTCAATAACCTCACACATGATTGATTCTCTTGTTTGGAAGATCCTAGTAGTAGTATCGCCGCCATTGAAGAAGGTTGATGATCCAAGTCTTGGTGGGGGTGCAGGGTAAGATATCACATCAAAATTCGATTCCTTGAGCCTCAAGATATCAGTGCTTAATTTCTTGGCTCTCTTGCTCAGTGAATAACGTGACACCAAACTGTGACACTTGCTTTTCATCATCATAACTTGTTCTTCATGGTCATCATAGAATCCTTGCAATTCATTCTCCATTGTTGCTACCTTGGAAAGCCAATCTTCCACATTGGATGCAATTTGAAGTGAATTCCTTTTATCTGCATCAACGGTTCCTTGCACTGCACGTTTCTTGCCTTCCAATTCCTTCATCTCGCTCTCCAAAACTTTCACATTCTTTTTGTAGCGGATTATGTATCCAAATTGGTTTGTGATTGGTGATATTATTGACTCACCAAGTTTTGTCACAACTCCGGTTGCTAATGCCACAAGAAATTCCATTGTCTCCTTCCAGAACAAAATAAAAATGATAGTAATATGTTAGTGTTAGATTCAAAATAAAACTAGAAATATATGCCATGTGATACGATGAATAACATTATTATTATAAATTAATAATAAAAAAAATTGTTACACATTTAATATTTTTTCCGCACTTAACCAGCCAGTACATTTTTATTGGTTGATGTAAAATAAAAAGCCCTAATATACCACAAAAGTGTATGTGTTGACCAATATTAGATAAAATGATGAGCTCTCCAGCATTTTCCAAAGAAAAATTAGTTGAGATAACAAGTGATCTATAAATTAACTAAAATGTATTAGGTTTTAGAATTTGTGGTTTCTTACCTACAGAGTGAAATTGTGTAGAGATACAGAAAGAAGGCAAAACACACATAATAAATCTCTTCTTTTCTTTATTTTTTTATTCTTTGTTTTGATACTTTCTATGTATTCTAAATACAAATAAAATATGTATTAGAGTATTGACCTTCGGAGTTGAGATAGTTATTTTTTTTCCATGAAATATATAGTATAAATTATTATACAATAGAATAAAATAAATAAATTGAATGGTCCAAGCCTTTGAAGAGGCTACATAGAGTAGATTAGTAGAATAGTAGGTAGTAGGATATTTGTATATAATAAAGTAACCTAAAAGAAGATAAAGATGGAATTATGAAACGAATGTTGTTACCAATAATTATTAAGAGATGGAGCTGTCTGAGGTGATCACCCAACCAAAACGCTTCTCTGATTTACTAATCTTAATTAAGAGTATAAACTGAAAAGGCTGCACAATACAAGGATTACTATATATGAACAACAGTAATTATATACATGATGAAGAAAATATATATATAAATATGTTATTATCATCATAATAAGCAATAATTTACCGAAGCCAAGGTAGAGTTAGTTATACGACGTATGATCGTTGCATTGAGATAGATAGATCGGGAAACGCAGCCATGAATAATGATATACTGGTAATGACTATAGAAAGAGCAAATAATAATAATGAATAATAATAATAATGATAATATAATTCAGCATTTCTTGTACGGTTGGCAAAGCGAGTATTTTGTCAACTTATCAACTGTGTCTATATGTGATGACTTTTCTTTTCTTTTTCTTATGCGAGAAGACTAAAAAGGAAGGAAATTACTAAGCAACATCGTAGAACGAATAAGGAAACGAGAGAGAAGCTTAAAAGTTAAAATGACAAGATGGTGTTGAAGAATGAAGAAGAAGAAATTAAAGCGAGTAGTTATTATTAGATAAGATATAATAGAAAAAGCCGGCTTTAATTACATAATACTTAGTCATACAATAATAATACTAGCTATACACCTATTTTATTAGGTGAATACTCACATGCAGTTGACTTCATGTGAAGTTACTTGTTAATCACTCTAAGATAAATTGATATGCTTGACCAAAATCTAATCTTACGATTTCAAAATAACAACTTTATATAAAATCAATTGTACCCGAGTTACCACCATTCTATTGAATCACCACTCTGTTTTTTCTTCCGTGTGCTTCTTCTATTTCTTCTTGCATTCTTTTTCTTCTTATTCTTCATTACTCTCTCACCAATATTCTTCTTCTTCGTGTCCCTCTATCTCATTGACGCTCTTCTTTTTCTTTGTTGTTGTCAGTAGCAGAGCTTGAAGAAATTTATCGGGGGCCAAAAGTTTTTTTTCTACTTGAAAATTTGCCTGCCTCTTAAAAAATTATTAATTCTTTAAGTTTTCATTATTATAATTATAAAAAAAGTTGAAATATATAACCCGCAAAATAAGTTAAAAAATAATAAAAAATTAAAAATTAAAAAAAATAATACTAATACTTATTATTTGATTTTGTGTAATATAAATATTAAATTAAAAAAACAAATAAAATGCGAAAACCTTCGATGAAATAAATAAAAATACATAATCAAGCATTGAAGCATATATTTATGGCAGGTGGTAAATAGCAAATCAATGAATTGAAATGCAATGAAAAAAAATTATTAGAAACACAATCTTCTTTGCAATTTTTCTATTTTTTTTAGGATTGTAAAAATATATATATTTTAAGATCAATATATAGGTATAATAAGATATTTTTTATATTTTTTTTTTGTTTTATCTATGCCTAAGTAGGATTTTTTAGGATATAGAAAGAATTTTTTATTTTATTTTTAGGATATAATACGATTTGATTATGCCATTATATAGGTATAAATATATAAGAAGATATGATAACATTGCCTAAAGCCTAGGTAGTCAAGTTATTGGCTTATATATAACAAGATATGGTAATTGTTTTGGTTAGGCCTAAAGCTTAGGTAGTCACGTTATTGGATTATATCACTTGTTTTTATCAAAGATTCAAAGGTTGTAAAAAATGTAAATAGCGAGTATTAAACCCACTAACATTGACTTGCTTTAGTACTAGTTAGCTACTTAAATTATTTATCATTCATGAAAATATAATACTACTAATATTTTTATAAAATATTTGGGGCCATGGCCTCTTATTGCCCCTATGAGGTTCTGCCATTAGTTGTTGTCTTCGTCGTCTTTCTTTTATATATAAGTTTTAATGGCTTTTTGGATCAATTACTTATTATTTATTATTTTGTGTTTGAATTAGCAGGTGAATCAGACCGGATTGTACACTTTTTAATTCTGTTTGCAATCAATTGAACATTGTTGATGTTCGCGTTGATGAAATCGTTGTTCAATTTTGAGCTTTTGTTGTTTACTATTTTTGTGTTAGAAATGATTGTTGATTTCGATTTCATTTATCGATGCATTTTGATTTCTTTTTCAGTTTTCGATTCTATTTATCAATGCATTTTGGTTCTTGTTACGGACCGGTCTCCGAGGTCCAATTCACTTGAATAAGGCCATGAACAATAAGGCTTACAGAGGTATGAATCAAATCATATCTGGCAAGATATGATACGATCTCAACAAATCCCACGAAGATCTTAACCATCTAACACTATATAAGCAGGGGCAACACCCCCTCAAGATACGCGTTCTTTGAACCCTACCCTCATATTTGACATAGAACCCCATAATTCTAATTTTGGGTTTCTAGGGTTATTCTTCACATACATCAATCCCCTTTCTCGGCAATAGCTCTCTGACTCTTCCGGGTGCTTCGTCCCTCAGAAGACACATTCTCTCTATCTTATTCTCTTTGTCTAGTCCCTCGCACTCGAAAGTCCTTTGGACAATCGTTATGTATTCTCGTATTTAACAGTTCTGTTTTATAATTTTTGTTTGTTTTGTTATGATATTTTGATTCTATTTGCCAATGTATTTTGGTTGAAGATGTTGATGACGACAACTTAAATGCCCACAATTACAATAAAGAAGAAGATGAACGCAACAGAAGTAGAAGAAAGATGATGAAGTAGAAAAGGAGAAGAAATGGTGTACACACTATTAAGAAGAGGAACACAACAAAGCAGAGGTAGAGCGTGTTTATATATACAAAAATGCTACACAACCAAGTCATTTTCACAATCAAGCCCAATCAAGCCCAAACTGACACACGTGCGTTACTTTTTTTTTCAAAAGGAATTGAGATTTTCTCTCAGCTTGAAAAGCGCGCCTCCTTTTCCAACACGCTATATTATATATGTCAAAATTACACTTTTGGGATTGTCATTAAGCTGAGTATTTTTAAAGCAAAAATGGAGAGCGTTTCAAGGAGAGAGGATGCAGCAGACAAAATTACACAGGTTTTTGTATCATTAATAAAGCATGTTAAAATGTTGTGCATTTTAGAATCGTGTGAAATGTTTTGTTTTAATCAATCATTGTTTGAATAATCTTTAATAAACGTGTATTATATACGATGATGATATTTGATAGAGAGAATGTTTCACAAGAATGTTTAATCAATCATTCTTTAAATCTGCTTCGGTTTGAATCTACACCGAAAGACATAGAAAGACGGAAATTAAATCTACACCGAAGCGGATTTAGTAACTTACTCAGAACTATATATAACTCTCCTTCTCTGTCTCTAAACCACGACCTGAGACGTTGTCTGCTCCGAATCAGCTTCGTATTCGGATTCAGACTCATGACTCGAGTCCACATACTCTGGTTCAGAGGTAGAGAATGATCCTTTCTTGCCATTTTTCTTCGACTTCTCTCTTCTTTCATCCACCAACATTGCTGTTCTTATAAGACTCTAAGACACAATGGAAGTAAGAAACTTTAGTTAAAAATTTAATAAAGCGGATTATATATGTAAAACGAAGCGGATTTTTTGGCTTACTGCTTTCATGGTCCTTTCCTGCTTCATTCTGTTCATGAGAGTTTCTCCCGTCCAATATTGGATCCACGGAGGTTAGGCTTCTACATCTTGAGAGTTCTTCCTAAAGTGTGTCTCGTGGAAGTAGATTACCATCAATGCAAAGCAGCATCTACTGACGGAGCTGGCGTTGTTTTCCTTGGCTTTCTCTATCTCCTCTAGGAGGAAGTTATGTATATGGAGAGCCTAGTTTTTCTTCCTCGTGTTTTGGAGATCGAATATGGTGGGGAGTGCTCTTGGTGTAATATTTGGAGCCGAGGTTGGCAGGAAGAAGCATTTCTGGATGTACAAAAGGAAAGCTCTCTTGAACTTGTCCCTGTTTGCATCCGAGTCAATTGGTGTATTAAATATAAGCTCTTTTAGGGCATGCTGCGATTTACCCTGGAAGAACTTGAAGATACGTTCATCCTCCTCACTCAACCCCTTAGTTGTTACCTTATCTGGGTAAGTGGTCCCTACGAAATAAACAAATAAATAAACGGATTAAATTGAATAAAAAATATAAAGTCTAAAACCGAAGCGGATATTGAAGTGTATATTGAAGAAGGAAAAGAAAAGAAGCTGATATTGAGTTGATATTGAAGAAGAAACAAAAAAGAAACGGATTTTGGTTACACACCCAAAAGCGGATATATGAAGCGGTTATTTTAAAGAAGAAGGAAAAAAAAATAAACGAAGCGGATTCGATTAGACTCCCAAAAGCGGATATATTTAAATGGATTTGCGAGGGATGTATGTTTTATACCTGTGTACTTAAGGCCAAATGTCTTCCCTATCTTCTCGGTGGTTATCTCAACCTCCACTGCAACAGCGTGGATGGTGTTGTCAATGGTGTTGAAACGCTTGAAAAGCTGCATCAATACTTTGTGCTTTAGGTAGTAGTTGGGAAGATATTGCAGCGATCCGAAGCCCAATTCTTCAACTATGGCCTTTTTTGTGGATCCTTGTTGATGCACTTGTCGAATATTACGTTGACGGACAAATGGACGCACTTAAAGGCATGCCCTTGTTGCAACAATTGAATTACGAAGCGGATTTTAATACGTATGGGAAGTGAAATTTAGAACAAATAAAAAGGATGATTTAAACCAAAGGAGAGATCCTTACATCCTTCTTTTGAGGGCTTTCCTTAGGTTGAGCGACCTTTCCTTTTCTTTGGGACTTTCCATTTCCCTTAACCATGATTGCTGCAAAAAGAAGGAACACAAGTTAATTAAGGAACCCTAAAAAATAGCAAAAAAAATTAAAGAAAAACAAACCGAAGCGGATTTAAACCAGTTCGTTAAGCGGATATGTGTTAAAGAATTACGATTAACTAACACAACAAATTAGGGGGATCATGAACAAGTCGAAGAGGATTTAAAGTGGAACACGAAACGAAAAATATTTGTGCATTTCCAGTTTATTATGAACAACATGAAGAACAAACCCTAAAACACGAACAACATAAGCCTGCTTTACACGAAAACACATTTTTAGTGAAAACCCTAAATTACGAAGAGAGAAAGGTTACTGTGCACAGACGAAATACGAATCGGATGTAAACCCTGACACGAAGCGGATTCAAAAGTTACAGAGTCTCATACATTTGTTAAAAGTTAAACCCAGAATACGGAAACAGACACAGTGTATTGTAGAATGATAAAATACATATTAAATCGAAGGAAAAACTACGAACACTAACCTGTTGTTGCTTTGTGTGGTTTTCCTCGAAAATGGAGTGGTGGGTATGCTGATTCTGCTTCGTCTTCACTTGGTTGTGAGGGTGGTGATCGTCATATTCGAACTTTCTTTTTGTTGATCGTCGCGGTGGATTTTTTTGAACAGTGGAGTTGCTCTCTCTTTTTTTTTGAAAGAATGTGAATAGTAAACGATGAAGTGAATGGTGAATGGGAAGAGAAAGAAGTGGTAGTGGAGTCGTTTCCTTTCTCGCATCGTTTCGTGTGCCGCGACTTTTCAAATTTGGGAGGTTATCTCCATGCGACTCACGTGCGCTTGGGTGAAATTGCTGCGTGCGACCGACGCGCTTTGTGAGAGTGGTGTAAAGCAACTTGGTTGT
>JASCZI010000805.1:0-16166 GCA_036250425.1 Stylosanthes scabra | reverse complement strand
TATATATATATATATATATATATATATATATATATATATATATATATATATATATATTTAGAGTGGATTAAGAAATGTTTGATTGGACTTGGATTTATAGTAACTCCATTATATTTTTTTTTTAGCTTATCATGTTTGCATATTATAATGCTTGATAAAACTAAAAATGTTAAAAATGTAAATTATTAATTAAACAATAATTCTAGCCAACTAAATATTTTAACCAACTAAGTCCAATCAAATTTTTTTTGACACACGCGCTACTTTTATTTTTAAAAATAAATTTTTTTCAGCTCGAAAAGCGTGCCACATTCTCAAACACACTTCCTTATTTTTTTTGTTTCATCTCTTCATTAAACTTATCATTATTGGTAAGTCCAATCAAATTTTTTTTTGACACGCGCTACTTTTATTTTTAAAATCAAAATTTTTTCAGCTCGAAAAGCATGCCACATTCTCAAACACACTTCTTTTTTTTTTGTTTCATCTCTTCATTAAACTCATCATTATTGGTAAAAAATGATGGTGCTGATGAAGAAGAAGAAGATGGGCGCCTAGGCGTGCTTCTGATTTTTGTAAAAATTCGGTTATATTTTCCATGAAAATCCGGTGATATTTTTTATAAAAATCCGGTTCGCCTAGACGTCCATCTTGGCACCTAGGCGTGCTTGTGATTTTCATGAAAATCCAATTCATTTTTTCATGAAAATTCGCTTCAATTTTTCTTAAAAATTTGGTTCAGTTTTTCATGAAAATCCGCTTAATTTTTTCTTTAAAATCCCGTTTAGTTTCAAGAAGTAGAAGAAGAAGATCGTTAACGACGGCGACGACAATAATAGCAGCATCAACAACAACGACAATGACAACAACAACGTAACAGTGGAGGAGGAAGAAGAGAAAATGAAAGAGGAAGAATAGTTCATTTTTTTAATGAAAATTCCCTTTGTTTTTTTCGAAACTCGGTTCAATTTTTAATGAAAATCCGCTTCATTTTTTCTTGCAAATCCGGTTCAATTTCAAGAAGTAGAAAAAAAGAAAAAGATCATCAATGACAAAAGCAACAGCAACAACAACAACACCACCAACAATAACAACGTAACAATGGAGGAGGAGGAGGAAGAAGATAAAATGAAAAAGGAAGAAGAAGAAGACGACGATGATAGCGGCAGCGACGACAACGACGGCGGCAGCGGCAACAGCCATAGCAACGCAGTAGCAGAAAGAAGAAGGAGGAAGAAGAGGAAGAGGAGTTGTAGAGAAACGGAGAAGGAGAAGCACATTATTTCAAATTTTGGGAGTTGAGAATTATAGTTTCACACACGCGCCAGGTAAAAGTGGATAAAAAAAATTTTGATCGGTAAAATAGATGCACGTGTAGTATTATTGTGAATTAACCTTAATAATATTGCAAGAAGAACACTATTAGTTATAGATCCAAATTTTTACGTAAAAGATCCAATTTTTTATGTTAAAGAATTCATCTCTCCATGAGTAGTGTTGTTTTGTTAAGTTGCAGGTGAAACGACGTCGTTGGGGGTAGTGTGGAGCACAGCACCCAGTGACCCAGCCAGATTGGAAGTTGGAAGATGAGGTTGACGATGGAGAAAGCAAGGGTTTAGATTTGCAGAAAACAGAATAATAAAGAATAATAGATGATCAGAAAGAGGTTTATAATGAAAGCATTTGCAGCACTATCATCAAATTACTCATCAACACTAACACACTCACTACATCACAAGTCTCCACTCAATCTCAAAACACGCACCCCTCATTCCCCTCTCTTCTTCTTCACTCGCCGCACCTTCCACTCTTCACCGCCCATTTCAATGGCTTCTGCCTCCGTCAACAACGAACGTGCCCGTGCTCCTCCCGCCATTCCCTTGCCCCCTCCCCCTCTCTCCAAGGCAACTTCACTTCCCTCTCTTTTCCCCTCTCTCTCTCTACCTTAATTCTTCACTTCACTCACTCACTCACTGTTTTCTTTTTCTTACTCCTTTCAGTTCAAGATTGGACTCTGCCAGCTGTCAGTAACCGCCGATAAGGACAGGAACATCGCCCACGCCCGCCAAGCCATTCAAGACGCCGCCTCTAAGGGCGCTCAGCTTGTTCTCCTCCCAGTCAGTTCCTCCTTCCCAATCTCCATTATCGTCTTTCAATTCAACTTTAAATAATTAACTGAAAGTATGTAGTTCTAGAAATACTTGTATAATCTTAGATGTATTCAGCTTATTTTTGTATAAACTTTAATTTAATGTATGCATTATTAGGACTATCACAGGATGATATATGACAAAGGTAATTTACCGGGTTACGCCGTGGACACCAAAATCAGCCACCAGTGTATAATACACGTTTGAAATACAAAATACATGTGTAGTTTAAGTCATTTTTAGTGTGTATTTTGTATTTCAATGTGTATACACTGCTGGCTGACTTTGTTATGCAAATAGAATTTTTCAATTTACCCTCCAGTTTTCAAGGGTGCAATTGCCTTTCAAATTTTATTCTCTTCGTTCAATTTTGCTCAATCATTTTGTGTGTGTTGTGGTGTTGGCTCAGGAAATTTGGAACAGTCCTTATTCCAACGACAGTTTCCCTGTCTATGCCGAGGATATTGATGCCGGCGGTGATGCCTCTCCTTCCACTGCCATGCTCTCGGAGCTCGCCCGTCTCCTCAAGATCACCATTGTTGGTGGTTCCATACCTGAACGATCCGGGGGAAACTTGTACAATACCTGTTGTGTATTCGGCACTGACGGAAAGCTTAAAGCCAAGCACCGCAAGGTTGGATTATATAGAATGTTGGGATTTGCATAGGGATCTAGTTCTTACTGTATGATTCACATAAATTTGTGATTTGGATATTTGACTTTCATAATTTATCTTGATGGTGGTGGCTCATACTTGAACCAGTTTCTTGCATTTGATTTGTTATGCAAAATTTGACATGCTGGCATCGCTGCAGATACACCTTTTCGACATTGACATTCCCGGGAAGATTACCTTTATTGAGTCAAAAACCCTTACTGCTGGGGAGACTCCAACAATTGTAGACACAGGTCTAATATATCCTCTGATTACATATCTGAGCACATTTTCTCTGGCTTTACCATCATTATCTGAACACATTTATTGCTATTTTGTTTGTCATTGTGTACATGAGAAATTCATGTCCAGAGGCTGAATCTTATAATAGTATTGACTATGGTGGAGAAGTATAGTTGTTAACATGTTATTTTGGTTCTGTTGATGTTTGCTTGCAATGAAATTTGTCCACACAGCTGTAACAAAGTAACTTGATTCGTGCAGAGGTTGGACGCATTGGCATAGGCATCTGTTATGATATACGTTTTCCTGAACTAGCAATGATATATGCGGCAAGAGGTCTGTTATTTCCGTTTTGTTGCTTGATAACAATTACTGCTTGACTTGCAGTTGTCAATGATTTGAACTTTCCAAGTCTTTTTAATGCATTCCAAGGCTTATTATCATTAGCATATCTAATTATCAACTTTGTTTGCTTGGGGAAGAGAGTGAGTATAAATTGTTTTTCTTATTCCTAAGTTCGTGGATACTTACCTTAACAACTTTTGAATTTAGGAGCTCACTTGTTATGCTATCCTGGGGCATTTAATATGACAACTGGGCCATTGCATTGGGAGCTATTGCAAAGGGCAAGGTAGCTGGTTCTCTTATTTAATTTTTTCTATATAGTCGCTTTAACTATCTAGCATGTTATTCGTTAGTGAAAAATGTGTAATACATTTACTATCTTGAAGCAACTGCTACAATAAATTTGACTGTTCAATGTTCTTTTAACCCTGGCTGGTTCTCTTAAATTGGACTAATATTCTAATGAACTATGTATATCATAGACAAGCATCACCTTTGGCTGCAGCAATAACTAGAAAATACTTAATAGTTATAACTTTTATGCAAGGGGTTTGCCTTTCACATTATTTTTTGTCTTCAAACTCATCCATATCTTTGACACTGCAAACTTTTAAAATCATTTGTTAATTAAGAAGCAATGTTGTCTTATTTTTATCCAGTTGTTAATCTATGATTTATTTCATGACATGCAGGGCTACAGATAATCAGGTAATGACCCTTATTTGAAACTTCAGCAGAGATTTACTTCAAGTATATTTTAAGTTAAAGCATTTTAAATATGAAAACCATCAAGTGACTTGATGGATGCACCAAATAAGGACTTAAAACAATAGTTTTATGTTGGGAGAAATTCACACAGAGTAAGTAATCAGTCAAATTTTCTTATTTTAAAGGGGAAAAAAAATCTACATGATCCCTAACCTCTATATGAGGGTGAATGCATGGATTACATTGAACTCTGAGACTTGCAGACTCTTCTATTTATATCAGTATTTTGGAAGGAAAAAAATGGTCCATTATCTCGGAATTGAAAAGAGGAACTTAATTTGGAAACTGTTAAGCTGTGAGTTTGATGAGACTGGTGAATCCTTAACTTCAAATTTGTTACATACAGTTATATGTGGCAACCTGTTCACCGGCTCGGGATACTGGATCTAGTTATGTAGCTTGGGGCCACTCCACTCTTGTTGGACCAGTAAGTGGATCTTTTATGTTAAGCTTTTGTTGGATATAGCCAAAAAGATGTTCTGATTTGGAAGCTGGTATTAGTATGCTTTAACTTTTAAGAGAAAAACTAAAATTTTGTCCCTGAAACATGGGAGGTGTAATACTGGTACATTCTTCCCTAAATCAGAAAATACATAGATTTTGTTCTTTTGAATTTATCCACATTTGAGAAGTTAATCCCTTCGTGGTAACATTGTGTTGAGTTTCAAATACCAGGGGAAATATCTTTTTTTTTTTTTTTTAAATGTCATTAAAGCTTCTATATCCTATTTGAGTTTCTATTGTACTTACAAGGAACATGTATATGTGACAGTTTGGGGAAGTTCTGGCTACTACAGAACATGAGGAAGCAATCATCATAGCAGAAATTGATTATTCAATATTAGAGCAGAGAAGGTTTTCTTTTCTAGAACAAGTTTAACTTAACGATAGCCATTCGTAATCATCATTACCATGTCTGATTTTGTGATTTAATTATTCAATACTCAGGACAAATCTCCCGGTGACTAAGCAGCGACGAGGTGATCTATACCAATTGGTGGATTTTCAAAGGCTGAATAGCCATTAAAGGGAGCAGGACTTTGTATGATTGGGACATATACATGTTGCTTTTGAAGCTTTTATGTAGCATGAACAACCATCTGTCTTGTTTTGGTTAATCAAACCCTGTATTATTAAGTATGAAGCTCAAACCTTAAAGATAAAGCATGAAATAAAGGAGTTGGTTCTTGCTCTAACATTTTTTTTTTTCATGGAAAATGACAGAGAACTAACACTTTTACTCTTTTAGTATAAAAAAAAAAAATGAAAAAATTGGATTGTGTTAGTTCAAATAAAAAACAAATGGGGGCGGAGGGGTTCGGGTCTGGGTAAGTTAGGTGGGCTGAAAGCCTAGGTCCAAAAATCTTAATAAATAAAGAAAAAATATTGGCCGTCTAACAATTTTCTACAATTAGTCACCAAAATTTTTTTTCTACAATTGATGTAATAAACTGAAACAAGAAATCTTTGAAGAGTAATTTGAGGGGTCGTGTTTTATTTTTTTTTTGGTTACATTTTGAGGGGTCGTGTTACTCTATCTTTTTTTTTTACATTGTTACTCTATCTTTTATGTTCATTGATCTCATAAATTTAGCTTTTGGAAAGTCACATGTAGAACAAGAAGGGGAGTTGTGGCTGGCTGCTTTTATTTTTCCCTTGGGTCTTGAGATCTTCAACACTAATTGTTTTTGGTAAACCTTTTCGACACTGATTATACCCACTGCTTTTGTACAATGATCTGAACATAACACAGGCCTAAAGATAGGCCCAAGTAAAACAGCCTGAAACCATCTAAGATCCAATACTTGGAAAAGTAAAACCCGGACAAAAAAAATACTTGGAAACTTGAAAACAATAAAGATCAGTTTAAATAACCAACTTGGGTTGATTTTGTGGTCAGCTCACTAGTCCACTTAAGCAACTCACTAGTCCATTTAAACAAGTGTCGGGGGTTCGACTTCCGTCTTATGCATGCAACAACCTACTGGCCAGCGACAGACTCTTAAATGAAGCTCAGATCCGCGGTGAATTAGTCATTGACCTGTTGGGTTTGGGGATACCACAGACAACAAAAAAAAATAAGTTTAAATAGCCCATTTTTTTTATTTGGTGTTAATTAATTATTGTTGAAATAAATTAATAATTTTATACGTTATAAATATATATTTATGGATATTATATATACAAAATCATGAATGTTAACTTTATATTATTGTTTCTCTAACATTATTTAAGATTATTCTAGATCTATACTAAAATCAGCTTATAATACATATTGAAATATAAAATACACATTAAAAATGAGTTAAACTATACATATATTTTATATTTCAATATGTATTATATATTATAACTAATTTTAGTGGCTAATTTTTGTTTACAAATACAATTTTTGTAAAGTATTTATAACTCACCCATTATTGAGAAAACTAAAAGTCAAATGTTGAAATATTGAATAATTCTATTTGCACATCAAAATCAGCCATCAATGTATAATACGCATTGAAATATAAATGCATGTGTAGTTTAACTAATTTTTAGTGTGTATTTAGTATTTCAATGCGTATTATATACTAATGTCTGATCTGATGGCTAATTTTGATGTACACCTAGTATAATCCAAAAATATTTGACGAGTCCAATAATAGGAGAGAAACAATAATACAAAATTACTATATTTAACTTAATATTTATAATTTTATATATAACATTTATTATTATATATTTATAGCAACTAAAATTACTCATTTATTTCAGCAATAATTTATGAATACCAAATAAAGAAAATTTGAGCTAATTTAGAATATTTTTATTGTCTCATAAATATTTCTCATAAATATTTTTTTGTCACCAAAAAAATGGAAAGTCATTGGGTCACAAAAAATGGAAAGTCATTAACTAATTTATTGATATTGTTAATTTTTTATCAACCTCAATTCGTTAGCAAGCACCTAAATTAAATAGCAGTTACAACAGTTATGTGGAAACGCGATCAAAGCTAATTAATAAAAAGTACCAATGAAATAGTCATATTTATTACAACCATAAAAAGTAATTAAAACAAATTATACTGAGCTATGGTTCACGATGTTAATTAAAGGAAATTATATAAAATTAAAGGAGATACGAATATAATATAAAAATAAAAGAAAATTAATTCGTCATGAATGACGCAATTAAAAAATTTTATTTCCCATGTGAAAAGTTAAAAAAAGAGTTTGACATTTTGCATAGACCCAGAATCTCAGATTCCATTGACCATTCGAATTTAAAAGTTAGGGGTGGTGGAAAACTAAACTGAATCAAAACTATTCAGAATCTTCCATTTCTATTTATAGCTTACGAAAACAGATAACAGATAACGGATAACGATAACTAATGATGCTCACAATCTAGTTGTAATCAATTCAATTAATCGAAATTGAATTTCCTTAATTAATTAATTTTTATTTTCTTGGTTGATCTTGTTTCTTTGAATTCAAAGTGTTTATAGCAGTAAGAAAGGAAAGAAAAAAAAAACATGCATACGTTATTCCTAGTAGCTGGGCTTAGGTTACGGCAAGAATCACGATCCATCTCGAATTAAAACATAAAAGAAGAATTTGAAGAGTGTTATAATAATGTGTACGTGGATCCACGCATGCATTCATCGCCTTGAATTGGATCCCACCGACCTAAGAAAGTAAATCCAACTCATGTTTGCGTGGAATTGGACAACACACGTTACATAATTGGTTTATATTTTTTCTTTCTTCACAAAAAACTGAGGTGGTCTTCTTGTAATTAAAACAACACTGTCCCTTCCTCCTCATAGTGAAGACTCATCCCCACGCGTCAACCTTGCTACCTAGCAATAGCATGCACCTACCACTATTTCTATCTAATCCCAAAATTTTCTCCTTGTCTCAACACATTTTTTGCTTCCTTTTACCCATTCCTTGACACTTAACACCACGTTTTTACACCTCAATGCCTACTCAACATTGTTAGGGCTTCATCATTAATTCATAACAAAATAAGGGTCTTATGCAAGTTTATTATTTAATTATATAATTTAATTTTAACACATTATCAGTTTTCAAAAATATCCTAACATTTAATTTGATTTAATTTTACACCTAATATTTTCGATTGATATCAATCTTACCTCTAATTATTGAAAATTTTTCTGTCAACTTTTTTAATTTGTCATCGATTATGGATAAAATTGAAACCAATCGAAAATGTTAGGGTAAAATTGAATCAAATTAAACGTTAGTGGTATTTTTAAAATTTTTTGCAAACGTTAAGAATATAAACTATATTTTACCCTATTTTTTTTCATTATTCTATGATTAACCATAAAAAAATATATAACTGTATAAATTATTATACTGTGAGTATATCAAAATTAAATTCTTAATTATACTCTAAAAGATTTATTTTTAAATTATATTAATAATTTTAAGATTTAAAATTTAAGAAAAAATACACCCCTTATTTTATTTAGAGTTAAAAAGCAACCCATTTAAAAATGTATAATTAGAAAAGAACCCCCAAAACTAAAAGACTACCCGAAATCTAAAAAAAGAGAATTAAAACAAATTGACCACCCTAATCTGCAATGACTAATGAGTAATCTAATCTAATCTTATCCCAATGCAAGCACACCACCATGCACTTGCCCAACTTACTTAACCTAACATCAATTGGCGCCTATAAATCCCCCTCTAACCTCACTTGAGAAAAACATCACATGTTACATCATTTCCACTCTTCTTGAGAGAGAAACAAAAAAGAACATACACGTCCAGTTCTTGAAAGAAAAGAAAAAAAAGAAAAGAAAAGAAAAGAAAGAAAGAACCAGAATAACAAATTTTATTTAACCGTTTGATGGCAACTCGTGTTATCCCACCAAGGATCCTCAAGAAAATCCGTTACAACAGAGCAACAACCACAACCGCCACCAAGCCTTTCGCTTACCCCGCCGCCGGCGTAGTTGCGCCACCAGTTTTCGAACGGACCGAGCACAAGACTCCGTCTTCTACGTCCTCAGCTGCCTCCGCCGCCACCGTCGCGGCTCCGTCGTCGGTCGACACCGATTACCTGCCGAGGAGGGCGTTGGATTTGGAGGATACGGAGAAGCTGTTCTCGTCGGTGAGTACGGGGAGGCTGTTACGGTCGTCGGCGGTTCTTCATGCGACGGCGGTGGGGCCCATGGTTGACGTGGGAATGCGGGTGATGAGATCGAAGTTTGTTGAGAGGGAGGGTTTGGTTAAAGATGCGGTTATGGGAGCGGTTAGAAAGACGTTCTTTGAACACTTTTGTGCCGGCGAAGATGCCGCGGAGGCCGGACGGAAGATTAGGGCTCTGAATGAGGCGGGTTTGAGAGGGATGCTTGTTTATGGTGTTGAAGATGCGCACGATAACGATGGCTGTAACCGTAACGCCAATGGCTTCCTTCGCACCGTTGATGTTAGCAGATCCCTTCCTCCGGCTTCTGTAAGTTACTTCTACTTTTCTTTGAATTCGTTTTGTTTGAATTTTCTCTTCTTCTTTGTTTAATTTTCTTGTCATATTTAGAAATAAATAAATTGTTGTTTTTTGACGAGGAAACAAATATAGTTTGATTTTGATAGTTAACAACTATTTGTTACTCCTGTGTAATTGGAAATATTGACTTTTATAATGGAGTCATGTCAATAAATTTTTCTTAATTATTACAGGAAATTAAGGAATTATTTTATTATTCAGCTTTTCAATCATAATAACTAATTTTTATAATTAATTATATATAGCATTAAATGTGAACTTTTCCAGTGCATTTTAATGAAGTTTGAAAGTTCATCCTATCGGATCAGTTTAACTGGAAATTTCGGTGCCCTAGTCTCTTATTACAATTTTAATCGGTCAGTATGAAAACTTTACTTGGTAGAACTTTTGTTTGAGTCCCTTTTTTTTGGGATCATCACTTCGGTTCCATTTTTAGTTGTTCTTGCATGTTAACAATGAAATGCCACCTGGCACTGCGTATCCCCCATTATATGGCGTGGCTCCATGCAAGTTTTTCCAATAAGACACGTGGGACACGGGTTTGGTATTCGGGTCGAATCGGATCCGGTTCTGGTCCCGGGTTGGGGTAGTTGCGGTGCGGCGTGGCTTGTTTCTTTCTTCTGTGTTAGTAAATGAAATTTTGAAGTGGGGTATGATTGTGTGAATGTGACAGCATGAAAATGGGAAAATGCCAGTTAAGGTTAGGGTTAATGCTAGCTAGCTAGTTTCTTGTCTTGTTTCATCATCCGTGAGTGTTAGTGTCCTTTTGTTTGGTCCCACCTAAGACAAGGACATTCAGCCCTGCAAATTTGGCACTATTGATTCTGTACTTGAATCTTGAGAGACTTGTTTGTGTTTCAATTTGATTTGATTCTTTCATGTCACATTATTCCTTCAAATGTATTAGGCATCCAAATTGCTGTTTGCTTCCATTTCCATGGACCACTGAATTTCTATATCTGTTTAAGTCATTAGTTTACAATTCAGCTAAATATGTCAAATAAAATTCACTGTGATTTTGATGTGAATAGGTGAGTTTTGTGATTGTGAAAATCACTGCAATTTGCCCCATGAGGCTGCTGGAGAGAATCAGTGACCTTCTAAGATGGCAACAAAAAGATCCTTCATTCAATTTGCCATGGAAGCAAGATTCCCTGCCAATTTTCGCCGATTCGAGCCCTTTGTACCACACTCAGAAGAAGCCAGAGCCACTTACCCCTGAAGAAGAGACTGATCTTGAACTTGCAAACCAGAGACTTGTTGAGCTCTGCCAGAAATGTGTGCAGGCGAATATCCCTCTCTTGGTTGATGCCGAACACACCACGGTTCAGCCGGCTATCGATTACTTCACGTATTCCTCTGCCATTGTCCATAACAAGGACGACAATCCAATCGTGTTCGGAACCATTCAGACTTACTTGAAAGACTCCAAGGAGAGGCTCTTGCTTGCATTGAAGGCTGCAGACAAAATGGGAGTTCCAATGGGGTTCAAGTTGGTGAGGGGTGCTTACATGTCCATGGAGAGCAAGATAGCCGAGTCTTTTGGTTGCAAATCGCCCATTCATGACACCATTGAAGACACACACAAGTGCTTCAATGATTGCTCATCTTTTCTTTTGGAGAAGATTGCTGATGGACCTGGATCACTGGTTCTTGCAACCCATAATGTGGAATCAGGTAGTTGAATTGAATAGATGTACTAATTTGTTGTTTCTTGAGACGCAAGAAAACACAATGTATAGTATCTGATGCATTGTTTGAAACGTTTTCAGGGAAATTGGCTGCGGCAAAAGCGCACGACTTGGGGATGGGAAAAGTGCACCACAAGCTGGAATTTGCGCAGCTCTGTGGAATGTCGGAGGCGCTCTCGTTTGGTCTGAGCAATGCCGGATTTCAGGTTAGCAAGTACTTGCCGTTTGGGCCGGTGGACATGGTCATGCCTTACCTCTTGAGAAGGGCCGAAGAAAATAGAGGCCTCTTGGCTGCTTCAGGCTTCGATAGGCAACTCATGAGGTACTTAGTTTAGTTGAGAACTGTTAGATTATTTGATATATTTGAATAAATTATTTAACACGATACGTGTCGATATCTTAACGATGATCGTTGTCTTTTTCCTGTAACAGAAAGGAGCTTGGAAGGAGGCTAAAAGCGGCTGTATTTTAGAGAGTTAGAAGAGTGTCATTCAATTCTGTAGGATGGGAACAGAATTCCCTAAACAATGTACAAAGTTAGAGAGTTCTGTTCTTCTGAGGGAATTGTACACGTACAGTGCCTATGCTTGTTGTTTCACTTGTGTTGTTCGTAATTCACAAGTTGAAATTTCAAAATTGAAATAATAATAATAATAATAAATTAATAATAATAATACCAGTGTTTTATTATATATATAGTACTGTTTCCTTAGCTTGCATTAAAAGTTATAGATTTTTCGATTCCTCATATTTTTAGAGAAAACAAATACTACTATATAAGATAATAAAAGTGATAGATGAATGATGACAAGAATCATGAAGAAGAATTAATAAAATTGATGTGGACATATAAGATGCAAGTGGGTGAATGCTTTTACAGAACAAATATTAGGTGATCTGATGAATGATCTCTTTTCTATTTATATTAAAATTCAATCAAACAAATATATTAATTAAATGATGAAACCTAGCTATGGCTTCAATACATTTTTAACCCTAACTCTAATCTTAAAATTTAACTAAATTTATTGGTGGAATCTCAAATGAAGTAGAGGAATATATATGATTTGATTTGAACAATGAAACATAAACTTTCAAGAGAAAAGTAATCGAATAATACTATCAATACGTAGATATCACTTTTACATCCGTATAAAAATATAATTATTATATGCGAACCATAAAAAGTGAAAAATAATTAATATATTAATAATTATATTTTATACTGATGTCAATTTGGTGTATACTGAAAGAAGCACGTGGATAACGAAATCGAAAGTAGTTTCATTACTAATTCAATAATATGCATGAGAAATTAACAATACATGAAAGTTTCAATACTATCATCATAGAATGAATAATCCAAGTGCAGTGAATTATTTGAGCATGAAAATGAAGTGGCCATTCCAGTCTATTAGAATTTATTTCTGATTTGAGAAAACATACACAAATCTTTAATTTCGTAATAATAATGTTGGTGGTCCCAATAGTGCTAGCTTTCTTCCATAACAAAAATAGTGATGATGTTGGAGTAAAATATTTGGATTATTAGTGGGATGTGAACAACTTAACTGATGAACACGAATCTCCATACCATGAAGCTTCTGGATTTCATATCACAGCTCCATGCATAGTCACTGCTGATGAAGCAACTCCATTATTTTATTTGTTGCCAGCACCTACTCTTTAAAAACGTTTTCTTTTCTTTTTTCTTAAAAAAAAATTAAGAAAAAAAAGAGCAAAGAATGAGACAAATAAATGTGATATACCATTTTAGATGATCTTATATTTTACTTTTTCAAATAATCTATTTTCTCAATTGATTTATCTACCATCATTTCGAATGATTAGTCTTTTATTATTTATTATTTTAGATAATTAATTTTCATGCAATTTTTCTATATTATATTTCTTTCTATTGACTAATTGTTATTGATTACCTAAAATTATTTTAATTATATATAACCTTTTTAAAAGGACAAAATGGATATAGTAGTTATTTTTCTTAAAAAATGGTGAAGCTCACAAGTTCATGCCTTATTTCTAAAATTCTACTTATTCACCTCTACTTATAGAAATTCATAAGCTACATTAAAAAATTTTTAAAATTTTATAATGACTTTGAATTTTAGAATTAAAGTTTTCTAAAATGAGAAAGTAGGTAAAATAAGACGGTGAAGGTCTAATTATCTCTTAAATCAAAGTGATAGAATTTACACTAGATGAAAATTAACTATAAACTCAATGATAATTAATTTTTTATTTTATTATTTTATTAATCTCCTCATTTCATTTAACAGAATATGTTTCCAAATTTAAAATTACTTCACACCTAATTCACAATTTCTAGCTAGAACATTATTTAGTATTATATATTTGGCAAAGAAAAAAAAAACTTTAGTGTATCTATCATAATTAGTGATGTTCTCTGTCAGTATGGTAAATGGTTACCTCTTAATTAATTAAAAAATTAAATTAAATGGTTAAACTTCACATCATCATCATTCGCATGAAAATGGAATTTTAATATTTTATCTCCTTTTTCATACGTCTCTTCACTCTTTTCGATCATATTGGTTAATTGATTGATAAATGGGGAGAATATTCTTATCATCACTTTCATGCATTTGTTGTGACCTTATTTTAGGGAAATTATTGTTCCCCCACTTGATATGTATTAACCAATAATAATTCTTCATTTTAAAAAACATGTCTCGTCCATTCACCCCCTTCAATTGCATGCTTTTCACACATTAAACTTTCAGAATTATATTTAAAAATAATATAAGGGAGATGCACCTAAATATAATCATTTTTTTTTGGTGTCCAGCTAAATATAATCAATTATTATTACTATTATAACAACTTTTTTTGTTTGTGTGTTATGTGTGAAGAAATATGTTTATTTACATTACATTTTTAGTACCGAATGATAAATTTAAATTACGTAAATTTTATATTTTATGTAATAAAAATATTACATGTAAATTAAAAATTAATTACTAAATTATTTATAAATATTGATTCAATTACTTTTTCAACTAAATAATTAACCACTAAAATAATTAAATAATCTTCTAGTTTTTATAATAAAATAGTTAAAAAAATTATGAATTAACACAAAGTCTTATACTATGTTCTCCAACTTAAATTTGTAATATGGACTTTGGAAATTTCATGAAAACAATGTCAGAATTATATTTTTTTAGAAATGTTAAATTTTCAACTTGACCATTCTAATTGAGCATCAGCATCCAATCCAACCTTTTAGCTTGGGGAAAAAATGTTCTAATAAATCAGACATCAAATTGTAGTAAAATTAAAATCAAATGTGATAAGGCAACAACTATAATTGTCACAAAATGTCTAACTTGGAAATTGATTCCACGCCAAAAAGTGGTTTTTTATATTAAAAAAAAAACACATTCACTAAAAAATTCAATTTCATCCGGAAAAAATGGAGAATAAAGCATTGTTCTGCTAATTCAACGGAGAAAAATTAAAGGAGGGGCAAAGTCCAAGGTTCAGATTCCATCGCCCACAATTTGTGAATAGATTCCGTTGATTGAGATTCCCATAGCTCCAAAATCAATGCATAACCACACAAAACCATAACCTGAAATTACAGTAATAAAAACATGTGCTACGGTGATTCTCATGATCATGGGACTCCAAGATTCTTGTTAGAATTTCAAGTCCATATATAGTGTGAGATTATCTTTATCGGTGAACACATAAAAATAAGATAGTAAGAATTTGGATTAAACTCTTAAAATTTTTTGATATTACGATTTTTAATGAGTTAACCAATTTTATATAATTTACACTAAATCAGACGATTTTACGATTTAAATATTTCTATAATTTTACGTTTTTACATTTTAATTTATTTTTCGATTTTACGTAAAATTTCAATTTTTTCTACCTTGCATAAAATACATAAACACATCCTAATTAATCACTCCCTCAAGTAAAAAAAGTTTATGTGTTTTATGTGTACACCTAACAAAACCGGTTAGTTAATATCTCTATATTAAATATATACAGAATACAGTTAACCATAAAAGAAACAACAATACTAATAATTCTGTAATAAATATATCTTATTATTTGATTATGTTATTTTCTGATTGAAATATTATATATGGAATTTATATATATAATTATATATAGACACATGTTTATAGAGATAATGTATAAAAAAGAGTAGGAACATAAACAATAATATCACTTGATGAAGTTCTATTTTGACCAAAAAAAAAAAAAGCTCTAATAAAGTCAGAGCCGGCATTGGCACATGCCTTTCTCATATCTAACCTTTTCTGGCATTTTTAATATTTTAAATATAATTAATGTGATTCATTCATTTTAGTTTTCTTATAATCAATTGTTTTGAGTTTAACTTATTATTATTTTCAAAAAGAAAAATAAAAAATCAAATCAAGTACCACAATTCTCTTTTAACTATTACATACATACACATGTATATAATATAACTAATGTAACATTAATTAAAATATAACTATTTGAATTTAATTTTGATATAATGTAAAAGAAGATACGTTATTGTCTAATTTTATAATTATTTTCGGTAAAAAAAAATGCTTAAACATGAGCAAGTGAAATTTTTATATACACTATAGAGGAAGAATAATTATTTCTCCACATTAATTTATATTATCACAAAATAGTTAAAGAAAAGGATATAATATATATATATATATATATATATATATATATATATATATATATATATATATATATATATATATATATATATAT
>JASCZI010000803.1:10319-26941 GCA_036250425.1 Stylosanthes scabra | reverse complement strand
ATATTGGTACGTAGTTAGTGTTTTCCCGTGTTCCGCTATGCACGTGTTATTCTAATGTTAGTTAGTTGACATCGTCGATATTGTTCACGAACAGGGAGGTGCGGAGCTTTGGTGGGCCGCACGATTGTTTGGCACCGTCGATGGCCTCCGATCACGCTCAGCTAGACGCCAAACTGATCTGCACCTTCATCTTGCCGATAATAAAGGCCAATCCTGCTGTGCGCATTTCGGTGTTGCAATCTGCCCTTCAACAGAGTTACTCCTTCAAGCCGTCCTACAAGAAGGTTTGGATGGCGAAGCAGAAGGCAATCGCCAGGTTATATGGTGACTGGGAAGAATCGTTTGCCATTCTGCCGAGGCTGCTGTCGGCATTGCAGCATTTTTGGGATGGCACACCAGTCGATTTGCGTGTCGGGCCTTACCACGAAGGGGACAGGATGGACCAAGAGAGTTGCCAGTTCGACAAGGTTTTTTGGAGCTTCCCATCCTGCATTGAGGGGGTCAAACATTGCAAGCCGTTTGTGTCTAAAATTTGGAGTTTCAAACCCTTATTTAATGACCCTAATTACCATTCACAGTGGTTACATAACCCCATCGCATAAAATATAACTGTCAAATTAAACCCGTAATAAAGGACCCTAATTACTTAATTAAGCGAATTACATAATAATTCTACATAACACTATCGAATAAAATTTATCTATCACACTAAGTCACAACATAAATTCCTAACATCGCACTAAAGGTTAATTAAAGTGGGATAACTAACCAGGGCGCCGGCGATGTGCCACACGTCGTTCAGCCTGTACAACCCTTCCGGGTCCTGCGGGTTAGCCTCAGGGGCTGCGGCAGGTTGCTCCCCAGATCTGCCCCCTCCGCGTGCTCTAGAACGTCCCCTCGGAGCCATGTCAAACAAAACACTCAGAGATTATTTTTTTTTCGCCTAAATTGGTAATTTTGAGTGAAGAAAGAGTGGATTTGTGAGGAATCTCGGGCTCTGCTGTCCTTATATAGGACACGGAGCTATCTCGGGCTCTGCAGTCCCGAGATACGTATCTCGGGCTCTGCAGACCCGAGATATAGTTGGATTTTTAATCCGTGTCTTATCTCGGGCTCTGCAAGCCCGAGATACGTGTAAACCTCATCTCGGGGTTGCAGAGCCCGAGATACGGGGGGTATGCCTAAATTGGTAAATACCCCCCAGCGGACCTATTTTGGTAAAATTTCTATTTTTTTTATTTAAAAAAATAAAAAATCCCAAAATCATTAGCTATATGCACTACTATTATTTTACCCCTTTTTTTTGGTTAATTATTATCTATTAATTTAGTCTTTAAGAAAAGGAAAACCACTAAATTGCTACAGGCTCCGGTTTGTTCTCTATAAAAAACAGTGACTCCCCGAAACAACATCCTAATTCCAAATCCCTAGGTCCACAACAACAGCAACGTTATTCATCATCGGAGATTACGAAACAGAAAGCAGTTAGTAATTACTAATTAGTATGAGTTACTTGATCCGTTTTTGGATGGCAACAACGGTGGTTGGAAGGCCGAGCAACTCTCACTCTCTTCACAGCAAACACAACCTGAGGAGGTTGTTGTCCGCCGGAGAAGCCCCTGCGCCGGGAATCGACAATGATAGTCTTCGTGCTGGACAGCCTGACGATTCCCTCAGGAAAGTTATGTACTTGAACATTTGGAGTCTCAGCTGAGTCGACTCACTGTTTCACTCGCTCTTAAGCTTAACTCGAATGCTTTTAGGTTTGCTCATGTAAAATTGTAAATTTATATACATAGTTAGTAGTAATTATTAGTAACTAGGTTTTCCAATTTAGCTGTATCTTGTAATTTTGTAAATATCTAACTCAGTTTTTTTTTTTTTTTTTTTTTTTTGTTAATAATCATTTTATTATCAGTCATGCTACATAAATCACTGCAATATGTATAATTTACATAGATATATATATGGAAATTAATTTCTGATATGCATCTAGTATTTTTATTTCATTATATATTTTTTTTAGGGATAAGTCATCGTTTTGTACTGATCTTGTCTTTGTAGAACTGCATCTATATTATGGATTTTAAATGTGATTATGCAACTGGAGCACCCATAATTTTACCAATCACATTAGAATATTCTTTTTTTGGTTGACAATCACATTAGAATATGAAAATTAGAGAATCTTTTCTAGTACAAATTGTAGGCTTTTTACTTATTTTTACATATGTATTTTCAGGGGTTAAAAAAAGAATTTGAGTATGTTGTGACAAATTAATAATATAATAATGTAAGTCATTAAGCAAAAAAAAAAAAAAAAAAATTGGATGACTTGATTTGATCCTACTTGATCAGCTTTTGGTTTGAATATATCAGAATTCACAAACTTATCCTAATTTGAATTGGTAATAATAAGCTTGTATCATATAGGAGTAGAACAGAAACATATATAAATAGATAAATAAATCAAGACCCAAAATTTTTGTTTTTATTTTTTTTAAGAAGAAGAGGAAGAAGAAAAAAGGTTAAGATCAAAGTACAACTAGATACTATATAATAAGAAACTAGTTTTGAATGAGAAAAATTAAGTAGACAACTATGTTGGTTTTTTTCTGTTTTCCTTGTATTGGTCTGTTGTGGCAAGAAATCTACATGGAAGCATTGGATTAGATATGGTCATCTCAGATTCGACTTGAGTCCCTTCCAAATACGAATCTCCTACCCCAATCAGACACCACCAATGCTCTTGTTCTCCAACTCACTAGTTTGCTGCATATATTAAGAATGTTTAAGGGTATGTATGTATAGTGGCTCAAATATTTGAATATGCATTTCACAAACAAAATGAATTACCTTGCATATATAGAATACCACAACCATTGTGTGCTATGCCCAATTGAAATCCAATCTCCCGGAAGTTGAGCTGCAGTTTGTTCTCCTCCTAGAGGAGCAAATTGTCCAAAATGCTTGTACCTGAAGGGATGAAAGCGATGGCGTCCGGTTCCCCTGAATCTAAGAGGCCCTTCCGGATACTGCTCGCAAGTCTCCATGCGGTTGAAACAATCTGCAAGATAGGCTCCTTGCTGGGCAGCTACCTACAAGTGATTCAAGTGTAAGCTGCCATTTCCAGACTCCAGAGTAGTTACATGTAAGGGATGTTAGTAAATGTAATTATTTACCTGAGCTGTTGGAGGGAGATTTTTCATCTGAGTATCAACATTGGAAAGTGCAGATTTGAAGGATTCAATGTCAACTGTAACTGAGCTCTCTTGAGAAAACTTGAGCAAGGTAGCTATATCTTTCATTTGGTTCTTCTTTAAGTAAATCTCCACCTGAGGGTACCTCTCGATTATGTCGTCCACAACGCCATGAAATTCTTTCACATCTAACTTTCCTGTGTTGTTCTTGTCTGCCTTGCTGAATATCGATGCTATATCTTCCTGTTAAATTCAAACCAAATTAAATATACCCAAAGTAATGATTATTAAGTAAGGAATAATTCACATACCATAACTTTCCTCTGATTTATAGTGGCACAATCACCTAAAGCATAGATGTTGTCAGATCCTTCCACCCTTAGCCATTCATCAGTGGCTAGTGCACGTCTATTACTCTATAACACACAGAATTCCAAGCTCAGAAAAATGTTACATTTGAACATTTATCATTGTATCTGCTATCATCATGACTAACCTGGCCAACTTGTTTCATGAATTCTACTATTTCTGGGCGTGGACCCACACCTGTCGACCAAACTACCATTCCATGAGGTATGGAACCGACTTTACCGGTTACTCTATCTTTGGCAGAGATTTCTCTCTCACTTACTTTGATCACCATAGATCCCAACTTCACATCAATGCCATCCCTTTTGAACTTTGTTTCAGCAAATTCTGTGATTCTCTTGTCAAACCTACAAAAATGAAAGTAGTTATTTTTACTGATACAGCATTACATGATTGGAAGCAAATGTAAAACTTTACATGTTCGCGCATCAAAATTAAATCCTATAAACATAGAAAATGTTACATGTTTAAGATATGATCGCCCGCCTCGAGCAGAGTGATCTTGACATAAGATTTTAGAGAAGGATATAGCTTAGAAAGATCCTCATGAACAAAGTCATGAAGTTCTGCAGCAAACTCTACACCAGTTGGACCTCCACCAACAATGACAAAACTTAGAAGCTTCTTCTTCTCTTCAACAGGTATGGATGGAATGCTTGCTTTCTCAAAAAGATCAACCACCTTTTGCCGGATTCTTAGAGCATCATCCACTTCCTGAACATACATCCATCAAATACTAGTTTAACATACAAATACTCCATCCAACTGTACATGATTAACATAAACAGATAATATACCTTCAAGAAGAAAGCATGTTCCTGAACTCCAGGTGTGTTGAAGGTATTAGATTTTGCACCCATAGCTATTACCAAGTAATCATAATCAAGGGAAAAGTCTTCAATGCCACCCATCTTTTTCTCTGGATCAGCACGGCAATAAACTTTCCTGTTCTTGGGGTCGATCTTATAGCATTCTGCTTCACTGAATTCAATATTCACACCACTCTGTTGCATGCAAATTAAAGGTGTAATCACTAATACAGACAAGTTATGGAAAAAATAATCTTTTTCTTCTCATATTCAGTTTATCATACTACTCTACCATAAAGCAACTAAAATCCACCTTTAATAAAAGATATCTTCTTAATTTATTTACTGACAGATTTTTTATATGTATATAGTATGGTTGAATAACAATACCAGTAATTCTACGTGACAGTACACTTTATTATTTTCAGCCAGCAGTTAGTCATTAATATTTACAAGTATTTACTAAAAGTACAATACTAGCTATTGACATATATTGGAATATAACAGAAAATTGAAGCTACCAGAAACTTTCTCAGCAAGAAAGGAAGAAAGAAGACAATCTTGAAGTATGAAACACGGGAGTAAACGGAGAAAGAGAGGAAGAAAGTAAATCTGTAAGGTGAATACTCTCGTAAAGATTGAACACATATATACAATACATAATAGGTAGGAAGGAGTGAAAAAACACATGGGTTCCACCAATTTTTTTAAAAAAATAAAATTAGCATCAAATAGCCTTGAATATGTATACTATGTATGGATTTAAAATGTACGTGAGTATTGGCCAATCTGTAAATCCGTTAACAATGGAAATCGAAAATGAAAAATGAGATAACTAACAAGAGCAACCAATGAGGCTACTTATACAACAAGCAACAACAAAATCTCGGTTAAAAGTGTTGTTCAATATAAATTGAGGTTACAGTTAACTTCATGTGAAATTATCATTTTCAAACCGTCAAATTACACTTTGGTCAAATATGTTCATCTAAAGATGTTTAACAAACAACTTCACATGAAATCAACTGCACTTGAGTTTCCACCCTAAATTAAAGTTAGTGGCGCTTAAACACCAATATTTATAAGGATATATATGATTGGTTTTGAACTTTGTCCTCAATGAAAGGACGTACCCTAATAGAGTACCTTTCTTGAGATGTTGCGAATGGGTTCAACAATGCTGCGTGCTTCGACAGTGCCACAGGTGACACTGGGCAAGAGAGGGGTGAATGCAAAATAGTTACGCGGTGAAACAACGTGGATGTCATAAGACGTGCTTTTCATGCTCTTAATGAAACTGGTTCCAGCCCAACCTGTTCCAAGAATCACCACCTTCTTCTTTCTTTCTTTAGCATTATCACTACTACTCTGTACCGCGTCTCCATACGCCACTAGGCCTAGGCCTCCACCACTACTGCAAATTGAAAACACAATCATTCTCTAAACAAAACTAGAGAATTATATTAAAGGAGTCATGTCAAGTATACGCAAAAAATCAGTTACCAAATCAAATACCAATACATGCTGAAATACAAAAATTATATATGTACAAATACTGGCTGATTTGATGGCTAAATTTTGTTGTGCATTTAACATTTTTTTATATTAAACTGACCTGATAACAGTGCATACAATAACAGACTTGGAAAAACTGGGATACTCATTAAAAACCCTTGATGCTCTGTGGTAGAATGATGACCAACGCATTGTGATGAAATCCTTAATTAATTATTAATTGATCAATTGTGCCTTTTTGTTTGAATATCTTCCCTTGCAAATTAGTGCAAGCAAGAGCAATCAAAAACTAGTAACTGATTTTTGAGGTGCAGTTTTAAATAGTGAGGCACGAGGTCAAATTAAAAGTTTTAATGCCACGTAGTATATGATGCATGTTGTTCGGTTACATGTACATCATTTAGCCATTGTAAGAGATAGAGATCTCCAATATATGAGGAGTTGGATTGGATCACGTTCAAATAAATTAAAAAACAAGGAACAGCAGTGGAACTGGAACAGTCTATTCAATCCGGTTCTTCATGTTTCGGGAAAACATTGCACTTTGTAGCCTTAATTCACGGATCATTGTTCATTTCAATTTAATAAATCATGTAACAAACAAACAAAATTGTAACTATGGACTAGACTCTATCTTGGACATAAATATTCCTTGCACACTAAATTAACTTGTTTCTATAATGGATAAGGTGAGGAATTTAGTTACTTTAAATTAATAATAAAGGGGAATAAATATTCTTTTCAAGACTAAATTAACTTTTTTCTATCATATTTATCGATTTATAAAGGAAGAGACTAAAGTAGCTCCTTATTTATTGATTTTTGAAACTTCTATTATAATGCCATGTAAGCAAATCTAACGCATAACACAATTTCTAAATCAAAAGCTTTCTTCTCTTAATTCTTTCAACTCTCACAATTGCTATCAATGACACAACTCTTATAATTGGTCTCAATTATTCATTATATGTTATTTGAGATTATCACTATTCTAATAACAAGTCACATGAAATACAATAAGTTTTTCTCATCAGACCCTTATAATTGGCCTCAATTATTCTTTGGGAAGGTCTACTATGAAGACATTATAGCTATATTCAAATGAGGACATTCGTGTAATCTAATGAGCTGTTGACACGTGGCATTATTGAGCTAAGAAATATGTGTCTGCCATAAATTCTAAATAGCCCACTTGCCACTTGTCGCCTAATGATAAGTTTAACCCATGTGTCCTCACTAGAAAATCAAAATAGTGTCATCATACTAGAATTTTTATACATTACTTAAAACTATCACTATTTCAATAACAAGTCATATAGAATATAACTAGCTTGCTCATCTTCACACTCTAGCCATGAAAGAATATACAACTTATTCTTATAAAAGCATGCTTCTATTCTTCAATACTCCTTCACGAACTTCTTATTCTACAACACTCCTTTATAGTTATTTATTCTATATATTTTGAATTTTGTTGTTGTTAATTTTATTGGATTTTTTTCATAAAATTGAAATCATAGATACTTATGAATTGCTCATGTGCAATTCATATGTTGGTCGAAAGTTCTTTAATATTGATGATCATCGCCAAAGTTTAATATGCAAAATAGTCTAATTAAAAACGGCGAAGAAAAAGTCCTAACAAAAAAAGACAATGCAGAAAACACATATCTTTAAGAATTACTTAGGAACATTGGTGAGTTCAAATATTTATATTATCTAGCAATGTTATTTGTGATAGCAACTTAACTTTTTCATATTATTTATTTCATTAATAAAATGTTAATTTTCAAAATCAAAACTTCCTCAACTAAGAGCGAGCCAATTTCAATGAGCAAAGTGTAGGCAAAATACATTCTTATATTCTTACATTTTTTAAATAAAATTTAGTTGTAAAACCTAATAATATTGTTGGAAATATATGTTGTCATAATTTATAAAAAAAAAAAATAATTACTAAGTCACATCCTTTTTATACATTTACTCTTATAAAAGCTTTGCACAAGAATTTGAAAAGAAAAAGTATTCGGAACCAACATATTTAGGAGCCAATATTTTTTATGGTGATAAAAAATGAGTTACGGATGATAATTCATATATTATGATAACTTTTATTCTATTTCGATAACAATATTTTTCAATTTCAAATGATAATTTTTTTTAAGTTCTAATGATAACTTAATTATTGATTTTCTAAGGGCTTCCTAATGTTGGTTCCCTAGTATTGTTGTTTAAAAATATGATTGATTACCAGATTTTTTTCCCTTTTACTAAATTTATGTGTATTAGCTCATAAATCATCTAAAATACTAAAATCTAATAACCTATAATGTCTTTTATAATTTTAATTTTAAATCTAGTTTCTCCATTCTCTATCTAATTGAATTGTATTATTGCATTTGTCACCTATGTATTGTTTTTTCCCTTTCCACAATTTAAATCTTACTTAATATCATTTGAATATTTCATCTTACTCTTGCGCGACGCCGAATTTAAATCTAGTTATTATTATTATTATAGTTCTCTTCATACATTGAACTCGAGTTCATACAACTTTTACGATTCAAATCTTAGATTGGGTCTAAAGTTATGACCGACTTAAGAATGTAAAGAGGTATATTAGTCTATAAAGACATAATTTAAAATTCTAAGTCATATTTATAGAGATACTGGTATATCCGACTTGAATCTATAAATAAAAAGCTTAATACATATCTAAAATATGTTATTTAACTCTAACTTTTACCTTTTTTGTTAAAGATAGTTCAGTATAGCTCAACCCAGAACAGGGAGAAAGAAGGATAGTGAGCTTATCCTCTTCCGTATTGCCATCCACACCACAAGAAAATAACAACAAACCAAAACGAACAATAGTGTCAACAGCACCATCCAAGCTGAACATAACTGTAAGGACACATCAGCATGCTCTTCCCATAACTTTCTGTGCTTGAACCTGTCTCCCTACATATACTTAACGCCACAATCTTGAATGATTTGCTTAAATAGATAGGTTTTGTTCCTCAAGATTCTCAATTCCCAATTAATCATCAAACTCCTTGTAAATACCCCCAATTCACCTCAAGGACCCCAAAGATCTCCCCTGAACAACACTTTTGGCCAATATTTATATTTCTCCATCCCATTTTTATTCTCCTTTAATTTTTATTCAATAAAGAAGTCTAGATAGACTAAAATTATCCTGATATGCTTGATATTAAAAGTTAGACAAACAATTTGTTATGGAACCTTTCTGTATGTTTAGATAATCACACGATAGGAATTGATTTTAAAAAAAAATGATTTGATTTCAATTGTGTCCTGTGGGATTTGAGTGAAATTCCATATCGAACTCATATCTTGCTAGAGAATGACATTTCTCAATTGTGACAAATTAAATGGAAGCTGAAGTAGCAATTTTCATCAGAAAGATTATGAGAGTTCTCAAAATGTTAATAATAAATAATAATAATAGAAGCAATGCCTCCAAAATTATGACACTATACAACAGCCAACAGGTATAAGAATTAACATGAGAAACTCTCACAAATTTATTCAGACTTTAATCTGTTAATCCAATTAAACACGACTTGAGTCTCTTCCAAAGATGAATCTTCTAGTCCAATCAGACATCACCAATACCCTTGTGCGCCAGCTCACTTGCTTGCTGTATGTTGTTAAAAATAAAATCAGTTAATACCACATAAAATTAGTTTATTTTTCCATGTAACAAGTTTAATTTTTGATTTGCATAATACATCATTACCTTGCATATACAGAATACCAGAGCCATTGAGTGCTGTGACCCATGGAAACCCAGTCTCCGGGGAGTTCTGCGGCCGCTTGCTCACCACCCAGCGGTGCGAATTGCCCGAAATGCTTATACCTTTATCACAACAATCCATCAAGCATCTCACTGATTAGTTGAGGTTAGAGAAAGAAAAATGGCATAGATATTTTAAGTTATGGCCTATCATCTCACAGAACAAGACAAAACTAAAAACACAACAGAATATAAGGTGTACCGGAAGGGAAGAAACTTGTGTCGTCCGGTTCCTCTAAATCGCCGAGGACCTTCAGGATTCTCTTCACATTGATCCATTCGGTTAAAGCATCTAGCTAGATAGGTACCTTGTTGGGCAGCAACCTGGACATACCAAACCAAACCATTAAAAACTCAGAGGAATCTGTAGTATGAAGCATTCGGTTACTGGTGACATAACTCAAACCTGTGCAGTAGCTGGAAGACTCTTCATCTGTGAATCTGCATGAGAAAGAGCCTGCTTAAACCCTTCTATGTCTATCTCTTTTCTTTCATTCCCTTGTGAATCTAACCACAGAGAGGTGAAATCAAGAAGATGCTTTTTCTTCAAGAAAAGTTCAACTTGTGGATATCTTAGTAAGATGTCATCCATCACATCCTGGAATTCTTCGATGGTTAATGTACCGGAGTTGTTTTTGTCCGCAGCCGCAAATATGGCTGAGATATCATCCTAAAATCACAGGCAATGAGTTAATGATGACACAAATAAATTCAATTGTGATTTATATAAAGTTGGTTAAATATGTAAGGAAAATCTCAATTGATAACATAAGCTTAATATTCGAAAAATCACTTAAAGGATCAAGAGATACCATGATTTTTCGTTGATCTATTGTACAACAATCACCAATTGCATACACATCTTCACTTCCTTTCACTCGCAACCATTCATCGGTTGCTAGTACACGTCTTTTACCCTACACATAGAGCAATTCTAGTTTATACAGGTTACCCAAATAATTGTTGATTGTGATTTAAAGAGCAACTAGGAATAGAGCAGCACCTGACCAACTTGTTCCATTAAGTCCCTTATAACTGGAATAGTTGAAATGCCAGTGGACCAGACAATCAATCCGTGCGGCACAGAGCAAACCTCTCCTGTTGATTTCACCTTCATTGTAATTTCCTTGTCGCTAACACTGATGACACGGCATCCCGTTTGAACCTCTATACCGTCTCTTGTAAACTTCTGCTCAGCAAATGTACTTATTCTTTGATCAAACCTACAGAACCGAAGATGACACTTTCAATGAGTTTTGGAAAATACATTCTTAATGAGGTAAGTAATACCAGAAACTTAAGAAAAATACTAATGGTGGCAGCAGAATGCATCAAATGATATTAGCTTCAAACAAATAGTAAACACAAGTTTGTCTTATGATTTTCTTACGTATTCAGGATGTGATCTCCTGATTGAATCAATGTTATCTTCACCAAATCCTTAACAGCAGGATATAAGTTTGTCAAATCTTCTTGGACATAATCATGGAGCTCTGCAGCAAATTCCACTCCAGTTGGACCCCCTCCAACAACTACAAAATGAAGATTCGACCTTCGCTCTTCTTCGGATAGACTAGGAAGAACAGCCTTCTCAAAGCAATCTGTGATAGACAGTCTGATCCTCTTAGCATCCTCAATATCCTACCGGTGATGATATAGTACACTTTGGATTAGTCAGAGAGAGATTAAGAACAACAAAAGAGTTTTGATAATAACATTTTGTTGTCAAAAAGTTCAAGATTAATTGAATCAACAATCATAACTTTTTTGAACCATTAAATGATCTTTACCTTCAGAAAATGGCAGTTCTCTTTCACTCCAGGGGTGTTAAAAGTATTTACTTGTGATCCAACTGCTAAAACCAAGAAGTCATAGTCCAAAGAAAATTTGCCTCTTCCAACTAAGTTGTCGATATTGGAATTACAAAAGACCTTTCTGTTTGCAGCATCAATCTTGACACACTCTGCCTCCCAATATTTGATTTCACCTTTACTCTACAATATAAAAAAAGAAATAAAATTTATCATTAACTAACTAACCACTCAACAAACTCTTTATAGCATTAGAAGTAAGAAGACAATGTCAAGACACATAACAATCTAACATATCAATAGCAACTCTTAGAGCTATGGTTTTGTTTCCTTCACCTTTTTTATTAAGGTTCGAACCGGCTCTACAATGCTCCGTGCTTCAACTGTTCCACAAGTGACACTGGGTAACAAGGGAGTGAATGCAAAGTAGTTACGTGGCGAAACAACCTGAACATCGTACCGTGAAGCATCCAGATCCTTAAGGAAACTGGTACCAGCCCACCCGGTTCCAAGAACCACTACTTTCTTTTTTGGGACCACACCAGCATCAACAACAGGATGTTCAGTTTCTGATCTTGATTCTGAGTATGCCACTACACCTCCACCACTGCAAGGGCATATAGACTCAATGAAACTATTGAACACAGCATATATGCATAAAAAAGAATCCACCCAAAGACAAATATTGATGAAGCATAGGGGGGGGAATAGGTTCTTAGCTACTTTGTTACCATTTTAGATCCAAGTTCGATTACTATTAAATAGGCCAAGTACTAGGTCGAATACCATCTGAATTCCAACTATTGTATCAACTTGCTTATATACACTGCTGATTTCTAAACATAAGTTTGATCAACACTCTGGAGTCTACACATTCATCCGGCATTCCCGCATCAAACATGACAAAGGGAAGTGCAATGCAAATGGTTTCTTAAGGAGGGCATGGAAACACATAAGAACCCTTGAATTGAAATTGAAAGATAGACAAAAGTAACTCCAGTATTCTAGAAATGGTAAGAGCTTTGAACCTAATACAGTATCTATGGAAGGTAGATTTACTGATTTACACAACCATATCGATCTAAACCTGTGATCCCCAACTCCAAGTCACTAATTAGTAATTAGAATGTTCTATAATGCCACTATTCATGAACAATATTGGTGTAAAATAAGTACCATACCATGTCACTCTCACAGGGAAAGATCCAATTCTGTGAAATAGAGCTTCTTATGTGAAAATTGCACATATTAGACGCCCTACTCGCACCAAAAATAAATCTTTCTTAGATGTGTAGGAGGGCAACCATGGCACAAGACAAGAGTGAATGTCAAAATTCAAAAAGTCAAAACTTGGTCAACAGGGTCAGTAACCTGAACACACATGGACTAATTTTTTTCCTATGATTCTCAAGATCTCTCAGATTGATTCTATCTTCCTAACTTGAGATAACAGAAATTTGCTTGCAAGCTAACTAGTTGCAGATGATGATGATGATAATGATGATTGATAAGTAAATAAGCACCCCTACTAAATATAAGTCCATTAATCCAAGATTCACCGTTTCTTTGCAATGCTCCAATAATAACTTCATCAAAAGCAGAAGAAAAAAAGAAACAGTATTGAAGGATCAAAGAAAAAAAAAAGGGACCTGAAGCTGAGAGTGCAGAGGAGAAGAAGCTTGGAGGATGAAGGGTATTTTTTGAGAGCAGAGGAGGCCCTCATGAAGAAGGAACCCATCTTCATCTTAGTTTGTTGAATGGTTGATGATGATTTTTGTTTTTCCAATGGAGTCACAGCAGGTAGGTGAATATGAAAGAGTTCAGACTTCACACCAAAAGGGACTTTCTGATCTCTGAAAGTTCAATTCTGTTTACTTCACTTTTCAGATTTGGAAACTGATATAGATTCTATGGACACGTGTAAAAGGAAGTACCCTTTCAGCAAAAAAGGTTGACTTTGTAGAATTTTTTTGTATTTGTATTGGAGTTGTTCCTACTTCCCAGGTAGTTTGCAAAAGGCCAAAAGCAGTGACATGAAAATGAAATAAATGAAAGAATGGTTTAAGACCAAACTGGAGTTAAGGCAACAATGATTTTGAAATTGGTATAAAATACATCGTATTAGTCCTTAAAAACCTGAAGAGTTATTTGACGGATAAATACTATTAAGCAATTAACATAGTATATTTTTACCCATTTCACATGTCTAATTAGAATAATTAATATTTCAAAATCTATTTCAGTGCATGTAGTCAATATTAGAGGCCGAACATAACTCAACCAAATTGACAAAAACAATTTGTTTAAAATTAGAATTATTAGAAAAGGGAAGGTGTTCGATAAAGACACATAACGACAGTAATTTTGATTACATCTGGTACGTTGATGTGTCTAAAATTATTACGATATGTGATTAGATGGAATAACTAATTTTTAGACTATCTCCAATGGGAATTCCTTGTTTGACACAAAGAGGAATTATTATAAAATCTTTGTTGATATCTAAATTTGTCCTCCAATATCATTATTATCATTATTATTATTATTAATATTATTAAAAGCATGAAAAATAAAATTATAAATTTCATTTCATCATTTTTTTACATCAATATAAAAATAAAAATCTTAATAATACAAAAAAATAAAAAAATGAAAATAAAAAAAAATTAATACAGGTCCAAGTTAGAGACACGATCTCTACTTTGAAGATACTCCCAACAGGCAGATCTTGAAGATATGGACAAATTTCCTCCTTGAAGAAATTAACAGCATAAAGAAGTTGAACGACAAAGCTACCAAAACTTATACACAGGCTGTCATTGAAAAACTCCACCAAAACATATGCGGGTAGTTGAATTTCTTGCTGCAATTTGTGTTGATGGAGGGATAGTTTTCCTATAAATACCACAAACAACTCAATGCAAAGGGAATCGAAAAAAAAGAAAAGAGGAGAGAAAGATTCTGAAGACAGAAACTAAAAAAAAAAAAAGAGACAGAAACACTACACAAAAAATATAGTAAAAAGAAGAGAGTTCAAGTTTTGAGAAGCAGCATCTCAAAAAAAAAAAAAAAATTCAGTATAGCTAGGGATTTCTTTTTGAAGCTTATTAAAGGCTTCTCAAAAAATCAACGAAATCAAAAATTTCAGGTATATGATCTTCTTACCATTTAATATATATTAAGTTAAATTAAGAAATAACTTAGCATGAATTATTTATATTTCAATTTAATATATTATGCAAAACAAAGATAATAATAAGCAGAAACTTACCTATAAGTCTTAGATGACAAGATGACTTCATGAATTGTGTGCTCTTGAGTTTTCTTTTTCAAAAAAAAAAATTTTTGCTGCGTTGTGTTTCGAAGGCATAAAGTATGAAAATGTAAAATCTGAAGTTATGATATATATGTCTCCATTCAAGTATATGTTAATATTACTATTAGATTTATAATTATTTTTTTTCAAACTTCATTATTGTTTGCAGACAACATTATTTTTTTCCTTTTTCTTGTTTGCTTTCCTTTTTCTTTCCACGGATTCATCCGTTTCCTTTTTTTTTTTTTTCCTTTTCCCTTTTGTTTTGTTTTGCTTGTTAGAGAATTCAACCGGTTCAATTAATAATCGGTCATTAGGTTGATTTTTTTAAAAAAAATCAATATACAATAAGTTGATTAAATATGTGTGATTAAATGGATCCGGTTTTAAGGATAAAAAATGCACTTAAATACACACTCCAATATTTGAACTTGAAATATAAGATATACTTAGCCCACCTATCATGTGAATACAAGGCCTTATGGCTCATCAGTACTATTTAAATAATTTTTATTTCATTTAAATTTAATACTGTTATAAATATAAATTCATGTATACCTCTGAATATACGAAACATTTATATCATATATTATGTTTATAACCTTGTAATTTCTTATTGACGCATTTTAAATTTTATTTTTTAATTATCCGATGATGAAAATTAGAAGAAAATCGGAATATCGATTAAATTATTTCTTTATAATATTCCTAAGGTTTATATATCAAGTTTAATTATAAGCGTTGATTAAATTTGATTTTATAATAAAATATATTATTTTTAAAAAATAATCTAAAAATCAGTATATTAATTCTCGACAAGTGCGTTGACGAGATTTAATTATCAAAATAATTAAAATTATATATTTTCAAATAAGACAAATAGAATTAAATCGATAAATAATAACAAATCATATGGTAACCGTTCAAAGAACGGACGATATAGGGTGCTAGTAATACCTTCCCTATTCGTAATCAACCCCCAAACCTAAACTCTGGTATTGCAGACTTTTCTCATTTTGGCATCCAATTAGCCATTCCATTTTGATGGAAAAATTGATTGGTGGCGACTCCGAATATCATAATACAATCCCTCCAAATACGGTGAATATCATCTCATCTCTCGGACGCTTACGAGTTGCGCCGTCTCGAGCGGGGACGTTGCGACAGCATGGCGACTCCACTGGGGAGCCTTTCTGTGGGTTAAGCCTTATAATAGTTTGTTATTATTTGTTGTTTGTTCTTATTGGTCTTTTTTTTCTTATATATTATGTGATTATATGTGTATCTTTATTTAATTGTATATAAATTATTCTTTTATTTATTTATTTATTGCACCCACTCAAAAACTCTATACCCGAGCTCAACACCCATAGGTTAGATAGAGGGATAAGTAGTGATGCTTTGTGAAACCTCCAGTTTCCGTATAAGCACATGAAAATCTCTCGCTCGGATGAATATCGTTTTCCCGCATGGGCTAAAAGATGTTCACTGCTAGCCAAAATATTGGCGTCAGTAGTAAAGTTCGGGGACCAATTAAGGAGTCTAGAGCCAACATTTCACATTTTATATACGATCTTAAAACCTTTCTTTAGGAATCAAATAATTATGTTTTGGTTGAATTATTCTTGTTGTTATCTCCTTGCTGATTTTTGTTTTCTCATTCATTGAATTTGCATTTTTTTTAAAAAAGGTATCATCAAATTTCCAACATGGATAAGGGTAACATTTCTTGGTCAAATAATATAGTCACCGAAGAAAAAAGGGTGGTCGCAGAATTTTCAA
>JASCZI010000802.1:11222-24400 GCA_036250425.1 Stylosanthes scabra | reverse complement strand
ATATATATATATATATATATATATATATAATAATAATAATAATAATAATAATAATAATAATAATAATAATAATAATAATTTTTTGTACTAATTGACATCAAATTAATCTTTTATTTGATATGAAAATTAATGACTTGGTTGAAATTGGTTGAGCAAAATAGGTGTACACCTAGCATTACCTATATATATATATATATATTTTTTTTTTTCTTGTCACCTTCTCTTTTCTATGAATGCTTGTGCAAATGCATATGTTTAAAATATTTTTGATGAATACATGTACTTCCAAATGCCTCAAGATTTTTCAATTAAAACCCATTTTTCACCCACTCACAATATTTTGCTCTCCTTGACTCCCCTTCTTTTCTTCTCTCAAATTTCGAATTACCATTAAATCCTAAATTAATCAAAGATCAAGTAAAGGATAACCATTGTTTTTCACTTTAAAGGCTTGTAATGAGCTAATAATAAAATAAAGGGGCATCAAGGCTCAAAGTTGGCTTCAAGGGTGATGTTCAAGGGTTAGGCCATTTGGTATGTGAGCTTTTGAGAATAAAGGCCTCAATCATATGATTACATACAATACATACAATGATGGACATAAAGAACCAATTAACTCAAGAACCAAGAGGAAGTAACACACAAGAAGAAGATAGTGGTTTAAAAGATGTGAAACCACCTTGTTTAAGGCTCAAAATCTCTCGGTGTTGTGTGTTCTTTCGCTCGATTTTATGATTGGAAAATTTCAAAGCAAGTGTAAGAACAAATTTCAATAAATTTTTGAAAAGATTTTTCATGATGGGGTCCCACGAAAGCACACATGATTAGAAATCCTGTTTGAAATGCAATCATCATCCATAAGAAAAATCGATTGAATGTGTGTAGGGAAAATGGATAAACAAAGAGTTATTTTTTTAAAACACAAAAAATCTCAGCAAGTTCTACCTACTAAAAGTTCAAATTCTACCAAACAACTAACAGTTATCCAACTATAACTAAGAAAGCAGAAAATAGTACAACTAGAATTAAAATTGACTAAATTGTTTTTTTGCCAAAGGATTGCTGATAATCCTAACCACCCCACGCTTAGAATTCTGCATTGTCCACAGTGCTTCAGCTAGAAACTGGTGATGCTCTAAGACTCGAGATCACTGTCATCCTCCAAAGACGTCACTGGCAAAAGGTTCCTGAACGTCGTATCCGGGAATGTATCCCGGAGCATGGTCTGCGTGTTCAGCTGAAGACGCTCCTGACGATGCAGATATCTCATAACTTCTCGGAATGAAGGCTCCGATGGACGTCAGAGAAATGGAAAGGGGATCTCGGAAGCAGCTGGCTGTGGTGGGGGGAGAGGGTGGATGCTGCTCTGCTCGCCCTTCCAATCTCTGTACGGGCAATACATATCTTGCTCCCGCACATGGTAGATCTCATCCCTCGGGAATTCCGGCACTTGATATCTGATGATGAGCCGTGCAATAAAAATCGAGTACGGGAGGAGATTATGGGAATTCCCCGTTGGCCGCTTCAGCAAGACATCCCGCATGATGCGGGGAAGGTTCACAACCCCCTCGGTCATGAGCACATAAATCAGAATGGCATGGTTCATATCAAACGTAGTGCCATGTTGCTTCGGATCAATGTTTTCTATTATCAGCTTGTGCCAAGCAGTGGCTTGAGCATTCAGAATAACATTATCTATTTTCCTGTCCGGGATGGTGTTATTTGCTGGATTGTTGGCCCAATTAGTCCCCGGTCTTCTGATCACCTGATAAACCCCCGGTCTTCTGATCACCTGATAAACCAAGTCCATATCCAACTCGCCATTTTTCCTGGCTGCCACCTAGGTCAGGAACATGTCGTCCTCCCCCGGTGGAGGAAGATCAATATCGATGCCTAGAAAGCGGTGGATATTATCCTCAGAAAATGGAATCCGCCTCCCCTACAGAAACACATGGGTTTGGTGGGCAGCTGAGAAGTTACTGCAGAACTCCCACACCATGGAGACATTGATTGGGGGGAAGGCATTGTACATGAACCCCCAACCAAGTACTTCTATGCATTCAAGCATGAAGTCAGGCTCTCTATCTGGAAAGCAGATAATCCGCTCATGCATAATTCCCCTTTGTTCCATGGTTCTCCACCGGTCATGATAGATTTGAGAGTCGAACCGCTTGGTTAGAAAACCCTCATCCCTCCCTAAGTTGGGATTCTTAGTTGTGCGGCTTCTTGAGGGAGTGGATGCAAAAGCCACTTCTTTTCCTTTGCGAGCCATCTGAAAATCAGAAAATAAACTAATCATGCAAGGATTTATGAGATTGAACAAAGATGCTAAATTGATCCAAGTATAAGAATTATAGGAAGCACGAAGTCATGACCAAAAATAGCAAGTATGAGTGATGCGTAGATGATAAAATCTTTGAGTACAAATCACATGGTGATCAAGCATGCAAAAATATACTTCAATTCAACCCAAAACAAGCATCATGGAAGTAACATACTAGCCAAATTTCAATCTAGAAATTCAAATATGTAATCACAAAGAATTCATGGTACTAGCATTGTTACATGCTCAATGGCGTATTTAACCAAATTTCAATCCTTAGATTGAAGTATACATTAAGCTTAAGCATATCTAAGCTCAATGGTTAAAGATTGAATTGAAATTTGATTAGATTTCCATTGAGTAATTTTATCGAACACTTGTTATGCATGTTTTCAAAAACAAGGTTTTTATGAATTTACCAAGTGTTCATGTCTCAATCTCATCAATTCAATCATCAAAAACAATCATCAAATAATAGCAAATAACAATCCAACACACATGGGTCATCTAATCCTAGTTATCCTAACAATTCTAATATCCTATACTAAAGAACATAAAAATAAAATCCTTATGTACATTAATCTAATTGAAGGGGGAAGAAGAAACTTACTTGGCAATGCAAAGCAAGCGATTGCACACACAAAAATTTGGATTTGGGAGGTTGTGTGTGTGAGAATTTGAGTTTTTGTAGGGTTTGGGAATGGAGGGAATTGAGAGAAAATGAGAGAAGTGAGGGAGAAAGTGCTGAATTTCGCACTTTTAATGCTGCATAGGGGATCGCGCGGTTGCACGCCTTGTTTGGGGGTCCATTCTACTTAGTTTTGGGCCATGTGCGATCACGCGGGCGCACGCCTGTACATGCAAATTGGGCCGAGAGTAACTCGTCCCACCGTGAGCTCGCACAGGGTACCGTGCGAGCGCACGGTACGTGCGATGGCACGTGCAGAGGCGTGCAGCGACACGATGACGACAGAGAGCATCCAGGATGGGATTTTGTGACCGCGCGGTGGGGTCGTGCGAGCGCACGCCCTGAACAGAGGCCCCAATATGTGGAACCTGAGGCTCGTGCGGGCGCGAGGTTAGGACGTGCAGCCGCATGGGTGCTCTGTTTCCGAAAATCCCATCAAGACTTCAATTTTTTTTTTTTGTTGTTTTCTTTCTTTTCAAATTGTTTTTGTGGGTGTAGGCTATATACATGCTAAAACCAATGTGTTCACCCTTCTAACACATCATCTAACAATTACACAAACAAATTCAAAGATTTAAACTAACAATTATATACATTATTCACAAAGAGAGTTGAGTTGGGAGGGTTATACCATGGTGGGGTGTCTCCCACCTAGCACTTTTGTTTATAGTCCTTAAAGTTGGACATTGTTGAGTGATGGTACCATTATTTCCACTTGGATTGGTCTTGCACCAAGTGGGTTTCCAGGCTTGTGTTGTTGTGGAGAGCTCCCTTGAAAGCCTTTAGCTTGCTTACCAAGTCATCCACATTAGCACACTTGAGCTCAATCTTCTTTCTTGCCTTGTCTTCTTTAAACTTCTTCTTCAATTTACCTTCTTCATGCTTCCTTTTCTTTTTAACGGACTTTGCCAGTTCCTTCCTTTTTATCTTCTTCACTTGAGGGGGAGTATTCCTCAACCCCTTTTCTTCTTCAATCTTGTCCATCAGACTTTCACTCTTCTTGCCTTCGGCTTCTATCGGAGGATTTTCCCCCTGAACTTCATCATTGCACACTTGCATCTGTTTGGGCACTTTTTTTCTGCGATGCGATTGGATGAGCCGGATGAAAAATCTCAGTGACATTCCCCACTTTGAATGAGAATGTTTCATCAACATAATCAAGCTGAAAGCTTGCTGTCTTCAAAAAGGGTCTTCCGAGCAATACTTGAGGTTTGCCGCATTTATCCCCCTTTGTTGCCCTTATAACATGAAAATCCACTGGAATTGTCAACTTCCCAATCTTAACCAAGACATTTTCCGCTATGCCAACTACAGCTACTATGCTTGTATCCACCATTGTGAATACCTCATTAGATTTCTTTAGCGGCCCGAGATCTAGTAGTTCATACAACTCATATAGCATGACGCTCCCGCAAGCACCGGGGTCACACATGCATTCTCGGACCTCTACCCCTCTGATCTTACAGGTCACCAAACATGGTCCTGGATCAGCGCACTTAGCTAGAATCTCATTCTTAACTGCCTTGTTTCCCTCAAACACTGTGGCTATGAAGAATGTTTCTTTTTCATCTTCTTCCTCCACATCTTCCTCTTCACTTTCATCCTCATCTTCACTTTCTTCCTCCTCATCTAATTCATTTAGCTTAGCTAATTCAGATATCAATTCCAATAGCCATTCATTGTCTGCTCCCTCTTTGTCTTTTCCATTCTTCTCCTTTCGGACCATATTAATCCCTCCTTTTGGGTTTGGAAGAGGTTGAGATGGCATAGTGGGCTTGAGCTAGATGGTTGCGATGAAGTTTGAGGATTAACCGTTACTTGGTTAGTGAACTTAGTGACAATTCGGTGAGGTTGGTCAGTTGGGTTTCAGTTCTTTTCTGAGCTTCCCTTATTTCCTTATTTTCTTATTGGAAGGTTCGGAGGGCTTCCTCATAACTGGCTGGGAAAGTGTTAACTAGGAAGTTCGTGGGATAGGCTTGCCGAGTGTGCAGAGGTTGCTATTTTTGGTTTTGCGGATTTTGAAGCTGACTGACGGTGTAAGGTTGACGGTATTGAAATGGTTGTTGTTGTTGGTTAGTGTTCCATCTGTTTTGCTGATTATCCCGCCATCCTTGAGGTTGTGTATATTGTTTATTCGATGGTGATATTGCTTATCCTTCATAGAAATTATAGGAAGATGCAACAACATTATCCTCTTGTAGTTGGCGCATTCATCAGTATAATGAGAGTTACATGCGCATATACCGCAATGTCTTACTGGCACTTGTTGAGAGGTGTTGGGTTAGTTGGGTTGCTGTGTCAATGCTTTGGGGGCTGCTTGCTATCCATCTTTTATCTCTTTTAGCATGCTTGCTTTGTCAGCCATATATTTTGCAAGAACGGTTGATTCCGAGGGTGTCACCTCAAAAACTCCTTTTGCTGCAGACGTGGTTCTCGTTTTGAAGTGTTGATTGTTGTCAGTCACTGATTCTATTAATTCCCAAGCTTCCTCGGGGATTTTTTGTTCATCAGAGCTCCCCCTGCGGAGGCATCAATCATTAACTTGTCAGTTCGGGTCAATCCCTCAAAGAAGTAGTTTATCAAAAAAAGATCAGAGATCGAACGGTGAGGACATGAGGTTAGCAATTTCTAAAAACGCTCATAGTACTCAAATAACATTTCCCCATGTAACTGAGTAATCCCTGAAATCTCTTTTCTGAAAGCATTGGTTCTTGATGGTGGGAAATATTTTTCAAGAAACTTTCTCTTGAAAGCTGTACAATCAATAGTTACTTTACCAGGAAGAGAATGATACCAGTATTTGGCTCTGCCCTCCAAAGAAAAGGAAAACGCAAAGGCTTTAACTGCGTCCTCATCACCCCCTGTCCTTTGGGTAGTGGCGCAGATGACGTCAAAGTCTTTCAGATGCTTAATCGGGTCTTCACCCAGCATCCAATGAAATCGCGGCAGCAGGTTGATTGATCTGGATTTCAGTTCAAAATTTTCATTTAGCTCCGGGTACCTAACTGGATGGTTCTCCAGAGCCATACTTGCTCTGCCCATTTGTTTCAAAGTGACTCTAGGAAGGTCACCCATAGCGCTGGTATCTGTGTCAGAAGAAGGCAATTCAATGTCAGTTTCTGAAGCGGAAGAGTATACAGAATCACTTTTTTAAGCAATTTCTTCAAGTTGAAAATACTGGGTATTTTCAAAATGAATGCGGCGCCTGACTTGTCGAATATTTCTCAAAGATCTTTCTATTTCCGGATCAAAAACCAACAATTTAAGGTCTGAGTTTGACCGCAGCATTCAAAGGGTGATTCACAAGTGTGATGATAAGCAAACTACACTAACAATCATATTCTAAAATATCTACAAACTAACATATTCACAATATCAACATATCTACAAACAACCAAACACCAGCGCACATTTTCAATTCCTCAGAAACAGCGCCAAAAAATTAACAAGGCCCCCAAAGCCGGTTCAAAATCCCTTAATTTTCAAAACATGAACTCGTTGCAGATTGTTCCGAACCAACTATGGGAGTTTCGTGCAAATTTAGAAAAGGTGTCACAAAGCTTGCAACCAGTTAAAAATACCAAGTATTGAAATTGGGTCATTCTCCCTAGGAATTGAAATATTGTGACTTGCGATTGGTTGTGAAAATATTGGGCTTGCAATAGTGAGAATGGTGAATCAAGAACAAAATAAAAAATGACTTGTATTGCAAGTAATAAAGGTGCTTGGTCTTGAGTTAAAGTATATTGTGTCCCTATCATCACCACTAATCACAATTATGAATGGTTGTCACGTAAGGCGCAAAGCCCATTCTGTCAAATGGTCGAATGGGTGGAATTAAACCCGTTTCGAATGTCATAGGCAACTCACTAGTACGAAGGTCGTAAGTCCTTGGAACTTGAATAATCCATCAAGTTCACCTCATTAAGGACTCAATCATCACTAGCAAAAGCCTAGCATTAACGGAACAGTTTTAACCCTGGCTTTAACTCATTCTTGTCCTTAGGGATTAGTGGCTAAGATCATCTACACTTCAACCCATGACCAAGACACAATAACACTACTCCATACTCATAAGAAATAAAACATCAAACACTTGACATGCATAATAAGGAAACATGGTAAATAGCAAGGAAAATGATAATTTAATATAGCAAATGGAATAAATTAACAAGAGAACTAACAATCATCAATATCCAACCAAGAAAACAACATTAGATCATGCATCACAATAATTTTCAGCAACATAAAAAGAACAAGAACATAAGAACATAAATGCTAGAATGGAGAATTAGAGAAATAGATGAGAGAAACAAGCAAAGATTGAATTAATCAAGCAAGAATATCAATTAACAAACATTCAAATACTGAAATTAACTAAGAGTTTGGTTAGTGAGGGCTGGAAATTGGTAGAGAATTGAAAAACAAGTATGAACTAGAAGAGAGAAAATGAGAGAAATCGAAAACTCTCCCAAAAACCTCTTAAAACTATTTTAAATTCTAAATTGATCTTAATGGAAATTGGTGCCTTGTGTTTCAGCTGATCTTTCGTCATATAGGTCGAAGTTGGGCCTTCAAAGAGGCTTGGACCTGGCCCGGAAACTTGAAATTCCAATTTTAGCCTTAATTTTGATTTTGGCAGGCGGTACCGTGCGGTCGCGCAGTCAACAGAAATGAAGCTTTGACTTTGCACCCGTGCGGTCGTGCGGTGGGACTGCATGGTGGGCCGAGTATTGGCAGAATGCATTCCGAAACGCTCTAGGAACACCTGAGGTCGCACCAGGGGACCGTGTGACCGCACGGTGCCCTGTTTCTCAATTCTTGACTTCTTCTTGTGAACTTTTTGCTTTTAATGCCTTCCTTAGCCTTTCCTATGTCTTTCTCAACCTCTAAATGACTAAAATACACTAGAAAACATATCAATGCACCAAGTGGGATGAGATTTCAAAAATGTCTATCACTTTTAAGGCTAAGTTAACATATATTTATCCATAAGAACATATACAAGCAAAGGATTGAAACCATGGTTATTCACTAGCAATTGTGTGGTTTTTTGTTGATAAACCCTTCATTTATAGTGAAAAATATATCATCAAATATGGGTCTATCATTTATATAGATGCTGAGTTAGAACGGAGATGGTAGTTATACCTGGCAATTTCGAGCATATTGGAGCAATGTAATACGATGAGGTTTATATTACTTTGAATTTGTTAGAAAAATCAATAAATAATCATAGAAGATAATGTTAAATAGATAAATGCAACAATATAGTAAAAAAAACTATTGATGAGCTGTTTAGCATAACAGTTATGAACTCCTAATTTTTAGGCTTGTTTGTAAGATACGATATTTTGTCAAATAGAAATAATTAGCTAGAGGCATAAATGAGAATAAAGATAGTTGTCAGTTACACAAATAAATGTGAAAATATAGGAGAGAAAGTAGAGCATGAACGATTATGAGGATGGCATTATTAGGATGACAGTTATGGACGAGTTGTTTAGCATAACTGTTACCAAGTCCTACTTTTTGGGCTTGCTTTTAATTACTTCAAAATTGTAACGTGCATTTTCTATTCAAAAAGAAAATTAAAGAACAAAAATTAAAATAGTGTTGAAAAAAGTGATCAGGGTAATTGTTAGTTACAAATGAGAATGTAGAACAGAAAAGAGCATGCATTATAGCAGTTTATGAGAATGAAAACTATTAGGGTTTTGCTTTAGAGCATGGGCAAATTGTTTTAGGCTTGTAGCATATGCAATCAAGAACTTCAGAATTGTTAATTGTCATTTTTGAATTAACAAAATTTGACACTGTTACCGTTTAGATTAGCTCTTCTGGCACACCTCGGCGGGAAGAGCAGTAGTGATCATGGCGAGTAGCCTGATCGGAGCAAGAACAACATGATCAACAGTCTGGCCGGATGATGTTTTGAATGTTCATTGTCAGCCATGATGTTATTCCTACAAAAGAGAGGAAAATGTAGTGGAGAGAAGAAAAAGGTGGGGATTATTAAAATCGGCCCCACGGTGGATGCCAATGTTCTATGCCGGTGGTTGGGAAAGAGCTCGTCCTCCTAGTCAAGTGCTTGGCTGGACTCTGAAGAGGGCGGATTCTGATGGACACACGGCGGCCAGAGCCTGGAACGGCGGGGGGTGGTACCTGAAAAGGCACTCCGACGCTCAAGTCAGTAAATAAATCACTTGTGAGTATAAGTGAGTAAAGGAGAGAAAACATACCTTGACCTAGGTTCACTAGGTGTATTTATAGGAAAGGATTGAGAGTGGCTATTAGGGTCAAATTAATGAATCCATATTCTTTAGCTGCGGATACAGGTTCTTATTGCAGTTATGAATTTAATTCATTTCCTTTACTTGGCAGTTACAAGTTATTGTCTTCCGCTATAGTTTGCCTATTTAGTTACATGCATAAAGAGGTTGGTTTAGATTATTGGGCCAAGTTATATGTTTTTGCCAAGCTGATGTGGTTTTGGGCCAAGGTCTTACGGGCCATATCATTTTCCTTATGTTGTGTTTATGTATTGCTTCTGAGTTTGGTTTTGTATTTATTAATGAACACTAAAATTAGGCCAGGGAATCAAAAAACCTCCACACTAAGTTCAGAGTGCAAAAACTGCACCGAAATAATACTTTTGACTGTACACAAATATTATGACATGATCACATTAAAAACGAACACTAAAAATTTCAATTTAAAGTGAACAACCACATTTTAGTTAGGCTCTTTACTAGAATAATAAATACCATACATATATGACATGATCACACCTCATACCACAATACAAATGTACTTAAGGAATTACAATATTGAAAGTTACCACTCAAATGTTCTCCATCTTATTCTTCTTATTCCTTCCTTCCCTTCTTCTTCTTCTTCTCTGTTTTAAATTGCTATCATTATTGTTGTTGTTCTTCTTTTTCTTCATCTTACCGAAATAAAAAATAATAATGTACACAAATATAAAAGTATATTGTACCGAAATATAAGGCAATGTACACAAAAATAATAAAGGAAAAAGGAGAAAGAAGCGCGTGAGTGAATTTGCTTGGTTAGTCACTTGATTGGTAAAATTACTTGTTCACCTAGAATTATTGTTCTATTACATATGTGTTCTGTTAAGAATAAGGCCTGACTTGACTTATTTCCCATCCTAGGCACCCTCAAAGGACACCTTAAACCAAACGGGCCTTGTATTTTGATTTTGGACATTAAACGGGTGTTGCTCAGCATTGGAGGATTAAAAACCCAAATATGGAATGGAAGAGGACTAAACAGCAGTCGTGGAAATTTTAAAAAAAAAAACAGCAGTGCTACATACTTTGACAGAGCCTGAAGGCCTAATAGACGTGTAAGTTAGCCACCGAAAAAAAGGCGTCAGATCCAAGTTGTAGTGTTGACCAAAAACAACAAAAATAATTAAAAAACTGAGAATAAATTAAAAAAAAAAAAAAAAGAGAAAAAACAGTGTTTCTTTTCCCTTCTTTTCCTTTCCCTTCAGCTCATGATTTTCATCTGTTTGACTACTTTGACTCTGTAATTCATTTCCCCTAACACACAGTTAGAGAGAGAGTTGCGAGGAAGAAGATACCTAATCAAAAGCAACCGTTACCGGAGGAGCCATGAGAACTCCGGCGATCGGAGACGACAACATCCACAAGGCGTAAAAACCCGAGGGTTTCGCCATCATCATGAACATAAACTGCGATCTCCTTCAAGTTCTGTTGGTGTGTTGCCTCCGTCGCTGTTGTTGCAGTTGTCATTGTCGTCGTTGCCGGTGGCGAGAACTCGGAGAAGAACGGTGAAGAGAAAGGTGCGTATTGGTTCTGCAGCTTCACTTAAAATGCCATGCCCGTCCTTCATATATTACCAATTTTATTCAACCTAGCAAAATATCTGAAAGCAATGGTTTCTATGGTAATCGAGCTCGAGAGTTTAGGCTTGTGGAGCATTTTAGGTAAATTTAAGATTTTAAATTGTAAAGCTCAACTCCAGAGTTTGCTTGTAAAATAGTAAACTCAATTTGGACATAAACTTCCAAATTATTTAGGGTTTCGTTGGTTTGTAATTTGGGGTTTTGGAAAGAAAGAGAGGGGAAGGGTGCAAACCTTTCCATCCCCTCTCCTTCAAAATCCCAATTTGTAGAAACCTCTTAGTTTATGCAATAGCTGCTGATTTTGCAGTATGTCAGTTCAGAACTAACTAGTCTTTTGCGACTAAGTAAAGGGAATATTTGCACTGACAGAGACACAATACACACACATATGCAAACCAGTTAGATATATCTATGTATATCAGCTACAAAATCCGATTAGCTTGTTTCTAAAGACCTTTCTGACCTGCCCTTCTCTTGTGTTTTTTTTCTGCTGATATATAATTCAGATTCAGCTTTTATTTCAGCAAAAGTAAGTAGTCAAACAATTTCTCCTGGTTTTGTTCCCATTGGTAATTTGGATAAGGTGAGCCTTTTAGAGGCCTTTTATTCTTTTTTCTTTTGAGTTTCTAGATTTGATTAATAAAGCTAATTTCTTGTTCTTCACTTTATCTTTTTTGCTGTTTAATTTAGCTGTCAACTTCTCCTGATAAAAAAGTTGACAAACCAACAAACCGAGTCGAATAGGTTGCAACTAAAGAAAGTTCATCATCAAATCCTGTCATTATATTAGTTGGTAACACAGATAATCAAGAAGGGCCAGATATGGCTGATGCCAGTCCTAGGACTGATATCTCTACAGATGTTGACACTGATGATAAGAATCAGCGGGTGATCTTTCTTTACCATTCTTGCTATTGTTTCCCTTATTGTTCCATTCATGACATGAAAAGTTCCAGTTCCGCATTTTCACATTGGCAGTGAGTACTGGGATATGACTATATTATTCATTGAAAATCAAAATAGTGTCTAAATTTAATGCATGGAAATAAGCCTTTCTAGGCAGGCTCCTTACATACAATTAGTAGCCTTATTATTATTTATTCTAAGAAATCTAATATTTTGATGCATGATATATTTGCAGTCTGATAGAGGTCAGTCCCTTGCTGCCGTGGCTTCTGATTCAAGTGACAGATCAAAGGATAAAAGCGATCAGAAGGTTGAACATACTTATAAAAATTTATCGTTTCAATAATATCTAACATTCTAAATTGCAATTGTTTTATAATGTTTTCTTTTTCCATAACTGTATTATTGCAGAGTCTTCGCAGGCTTGCTCAAAATCGTGAGGCTGCTCGCAAAAGTCGGCTGAGGAAAAAAGTATGAATCATATTTACTTATTTATTTCTGTGAATATTATTCTTAAAAATGCATTTCTTGTGTCGCTTCATAATATTGCTATGTGGAGAAAATCTAGTCAAGGTAATGATGTTTGAGCAATATATTAATGCATGGCATGATGCCGTAATTTCATTTTCTTAGTCCACTTGATGCTTTTATACATAGGCCTATGTCCAACAACTGGAAAGTAGTCGTTTGAAGCTGACCCAGCTAGAGCAAGAGCTTCAGCGAGCTAGGCAACAGGTGAAATTCATTTAATCCTTGCAATTTGATTGCCTTAATTGTCTACTCTTGACAGTCTAATTTGGTTTCAAGCACAGTCTGTTTCTTCCTGTAGGGAATCTTCATATCAAGCTCGGGTGATCAAGCACATTCACTGAGTGGCAATGGTATCTTGTTTTTAAAATATGCTCCTCCTTATCGAAGTATTTTAGATTATAGTCCTGAAATGCTTTGGGTGTTATCTGAAATAAAAAAAGTACTAAAGCAAAACCCATATTTTACATCTATTTTACTTATGGGTTATGATATTGTAGGGAGTAGAACACGAGGCCGTAACAAGCCCACTAAGAAAATAAGCTCAATCTCGTGGACATAAAGATGTACTGAATAAGTGGACACACTGGACAAATAAGATTAGGAATGATTGCATGAGAGAAAATTGAAAAACCATTTCTTGTGGAAAAATGAATAGTAGTACTGGGACTATGATAGTACTGTAACGTTTGATGAATGTTGCCAAATCCACCTGGTGGGACAAGGCTGCTTATTATAATAATTGTGTAATTTTCTTTTTATTGTCTACTTTAAGGAATTATTTTAGTGGACAGTTGGACATTTAATTACTCCAGTTTTACAATAGGTTATCCATA
>JASCZI010000800.1:0-13870 GCA_036250425.1 Stylosanthes scabra | reverse complement strand
CCTTGAGAATTTATTACTATCTTTTACAATGAACCAACTAAGAACTCTAAACTCTCAAGAACACATAACTCATTCAATAACTTGATGTGTATGTAACTCTCTAACCACTTTGCTGGCTGAAAATGAATCTATTTATAGAATGGACACCAAATATTTTTATTATTTCTTTTGATTTCAAGATCTACTTTTGCCCATAATATTCCATTGCTTTTCTTTTTATCATTTCAGCACCTTTAAAGCTCACTTGATGCACATGTTGATGATCTTCAGCATGGTTATTAAGCTCCTTTGGCATAGAACAAGTTGTATTTAAAAATAATAAAGTCTAAATACAACTTGTCATCCACCTAGCTTGTAAAGTAACAATGATGCTGAATATTCTGGCAGCTCATGTTCCATGATGATTTTCACCCTCCAAACGTGAATCAAATAATAATCTAAAAATATCATCAAAAACTACAAATCTTGGGCTTGAAATTAGGCTCTTGAATCACTGAATTTGGATTTGAATCAAGGGAGAACAAAAATCAACAAAATTGAAGTAGCTGTACTCGCATTTCAGCGTCAGGCCCAACTTGAAAAATTCATTTCTCCCTCGTCTGATGGAGTTAGAAAACGTTCTTTATACCAAATTAAAGCTCTGGATGTCTACTTTCGTCTACAATTGGACCCGCATCAATATCACATCATACGCGAAAGTTATGAGTAAAACAAGTCACGTTGTTCAGGAATTCCAGCACCAGAATTTTTAGCACAATGGATTATTTTACTTCTTTTGCACTCCTTTTCTTTGATGTCTTCATAATTCCTACAAAATAATACAACAATCCTATTGATACCTAAAATGCATGAGTTAAAATGAATTCTTTTTATTTGACCTAAAAATCAAAATGCTAAATAGACTTATTTGAAATACATAAAATGATTCCAAAACTATATGCAAATGTATATGAAAATATGCTCTAAATTGCTAATTATCAGTCGCCAACTGAGGCTTTGCAACGAAAGGGTTTTGAAATGAAATGTCGCAAAACCACTCGAATTAGGGTTGCACATGGGGCCGGGTGAAGTCGGGTTGATATTGGCCCAGACTCGGCCCGAACTAATGACCGGGCCTATTTTCAAGATCCTTACCCGAACCTAGACCTGATGAAGCCACACTACCTTCGGGCCACTTAATACCTCGACCAAACCGGGTGAAAGTCGGGCCTAGATGACACTTCCCTTTGGGTGCATCTCCTCCTTCCAATGGTATTTATCTAAACATAAAAACAAACAAAAAAAAGTGAGAATTAATTAAACAATTTTTCCTTTGATTTACTGCATAAAATCATAAGTTAAAACTACAATACTTTTAACATTATGATGAGAGCATCACATACTATACCATTAATTCAGTGATGGGCTCATCAAAATTTTAATTAATTGATCATGCACATGCTCTTTATTAATATTATGTTATATCTATCTATAAGTATATTGACTAACCTTGAGGCTCTGAAGTTGTTCTGATTTCAATCATGTAGTATTGCCTCTGATTTCAGTCATGTTTGTTTGTAGTTCTCAAGTATTTTTTTTAAAGGAATAGCAAACACAATCTCAGCAGCAACATAAAAACATCAATACACCATCAACTATAAAAATCTTAATTTGTAATTTGTGACTTTCCACCACTCTTTTTGATAGTTGGTTATCTACTTAAGGGAAAATTTGAGTACATCTGAGTATGACGAAAGCATAAAACACAAATCAAAGCAATCAAAACAAACAAATAGACTCTAAATCAGAAAAACAAATCAAGATTCAATCGCACTAAAACACAATCAACACTTAATTTGTGATTTATAATCTGTGACTTGCCACATTTTAGTAAAAATCACAACAATGCTAACACACCATGAACTAAAAAAAATCAACAACAGAGAAGCATCAACAAACAAAACACAAAATTTCTGCTACAACAATAATAACAATGTAGAATTAAGTTATTTACCTGTTACGATGTCTGCCAAAAGGGTGCTCTGTCTCCGCTATGGGCAATGAACGACGGTGAGAGACTGAGAGGAGAAGGCAAAAACAGGTTCTAAAGCAGTAGGCGACGGCGATGGGTCCTGGTGCGGGTGTGAGTAACAGCGTAAGTGAGAAAAATTAGGAAGAAGAGGAAAGAGTGAAGGTGGACACAAAGAAGAAGAAGAAGAAGAAGAAGAAGAAGAAGAAGAAGAGTAATAGTTGAGACCTTGACGGTGGAGAACTTGGAAGAATGAGGATATGGAGGTGAAGACTGAAAAGGGGCTGTCGGCTGCGTTCTTTGCGTTTGTGAGATAGATGAGTTTGTGATTGTGTGCCCTGAATCCCTAACTCCTAACACATGATACACATGTGCCGGTCTGACCGGGCCGGGTGACCTAAGCCTTGTCCCTAGCCCGGTTTAACAATACAGCCGGGCCATTTAATGAAGCCTCGGGTTTGATCGGGCCATAACGAAGCCGAGCCAAAATCTGACTGACTAAAAAATCAACGTAAGTGGTTACTTTACGCAGAGCACTTCACACTTTAGTATTTGTTTGGTTGGGGAAAAAAAGGATAAAAATTGCTAGGGTGAGTTTCATGTCTGTATTTACTCATCATACTCATCAACAAAAATTTTCAACCCACTTTTTACCCTCAACCAAATACCCTTAGCAAAGTGGGTTATGATATAATTGTTAATGGAAACAATAATGATGGCTTTTCTAAGACAACTAAATCATGGAATGTTACCTAACTTTTGGTAAAACAACAATATTTATCAGCTAAAGAATCACATACATGAAATAATATATAAATGTAGTGATATAGATAACATATAAATTTCTGCTTCTATGTGACAAGTCAAAAGGTACAAAAGGTTAAATCAAGCAAGACATTATTGGATAAGAATAAGCACATCAAACTTCAACAAAGTAACTGCTGAACAAGGCATCTATACAAAATGCTTTTCAACATTTTACGGTTTAAGACTGAAATTGAGATCCTAAAAATAAAATTCTTTTTTCACAATTCATTAATTCCAACAGAATCATGTTCTATGAAGTGAATAATGGAGCCTAACTCCAAGGTTCAACAATTTCTGAAGGTAAGCTAACTTTAATAAAAGGAAATGAACAAAGTGAAACATTACTACAAAGGAGTGTTCAACATATCTATATATGCACAAGAATATGTGGGTGCATCCCTCCTTTTTACAACAATTGTTACAACACCTTCTCAATTCTAACCATTGATAACTTAGTTCTTATCAGGAATACCGAAAAATAATCCAAAAAGAGACAACACAACACTGACCTATTAGCCACTGACAAGAATACTTTCTTTCAATGTTGCAATACCAGTGGCAGCAGGACCACTTTTGGGGCAATATCAGAACCATCAGTTACCCTAAACTTGATCTCCAACTGATCTTGATTCCTAGCCATGACCAAAATATCTAAGGAACTTTGTTGAAACTGGAACATTTCAATAGCTTCAGTTGCTTGTAACTCAAATTAGGGTAAGAAACTTTTCAGTGAACCACTTCAATTGAGTGGTTCCACTCATGAATATAACCGGATTTCACATAGTATATGTGTACTCTGTAAAATCTAACACAAAAAATGGGGTTTTGGGTGGGGGGAGTTTGAGTGAGAGTTCTCTCAGACACATCCACAAACACAATGCATGCAGAATCAGATATAGGAAGCAACTCATACTAAGATAAAATCAGAGATAACATATAGCTCCAGAAATAACCTTATACTCAAGTGAACGTCTCAAAAATAATGCTCAACACGAAAGGAATTAACAACTTCATTTGAGTGGAATTGCCACTCCATATTATATCTGAAAAGATTCTTTTTTACAACTACAAAATGTTCCCTATCACTGGTTTTACGACGATGCTTTTGCCACTGTAAGCAAAAGCTGACCCCTGCATAGAATTTCTCTATTTTTGCCGATCAAGCAGTTGCAAAGTATATGATGACATCCTTACTTTTAATACAACAGCAGTGTACACAATTAAATCATCATATTCGTTCCTTAAAAGTTAAAAAACTATAAAGCGTGACCTCAGCTGACATAAACCTGTGGAACATATCCAACCTGCCTAATATCCTTTACCAAGCTGTCAATCATTCGATATATATCATCTGATTTAGGGTGTGATTGATCAAATGCCGTAAATCCATGCACTTCCTCTTCTACCTCAACGGAACTAGCTCCAAAAGGCTTTTGGCTTCCTGTGCTCTTCATTTGCCACCTTACACTAGCAACATTCACCCAATCCCCTACTTGAGCATATATGTTTGATAGAAGGGAGAAATTTCCAGGATCCGATGGTGCCAACTCAAACAAATATTCGCACACAGCTCTTGCGAAATCTATATCATTATGCATTCAACAAGCCCCCAAAAGAGTTCCCAACACTATTTCATTTGGTTCCATAGGCATGCTGTGCACAAGCTTAAAAGCTTCTTCCAAGTGTCCCCCTCGGCCAAGAAGATCAATCATACAACCATAGTGCTCAACTTCAGGAACAATCCCATGCACTTTCTCCATTGAATAGAAGAAATTACGCCCTTCATTGACAAGGCTTGCATGGGTGCAAGCACATAAAAGGCCTATGAACGTATATTTGTTTGGTTCAAAACCCTCATGTACCATCCTATTGAAATGCTCAAGTGCTTTCTCACCACGTCCATGCATGCCTAACCCTTGAATCATGGAATTCCAAGACATCAAATCTTTCTTTTCAATCCTACTAAAGACACTAAGGACAACATCCAAGCTACCACACTTCGCATACATATCAATGAATATCTTCAACACCTTAGTGCTACCCCTAAACCTACGCCTCTCAACAGAAGCATGAATTCTCTTCCCCAACCCAACCATTCCCGATTCAGCACACGCAGCCAAAATAATTATCAGAAACCCATCATCAATCCTCCTCCCAACTTCCTCCATCTTATCGTACAACTTTGTCGCTTCATTAACAAGCCCCTTCTCAGCATACCCAGATATCATAGTCGTCCAAACCACCAAGTTCTTCCCAGGACACTTATCGAATAACAACCTCGCCATGTTCATATCCCCTGCTCTACAATAACCCCAAACCATGGTCGCCTATGACACAACATTCCTCTCAGGCATTCCCTCAAACACCTCAAACGCCTTCCCCATCTCCCCAGCCTTAGCATACCAATCCAAAATGATGTTCCAACTAACTACATCCCTCTCAGGCATTTCATCAAACACCTCGCAGGCTTTCCCCAACTCACCACCTCTCACCAACCCACCAATCACAGAGTTCCAAGTCACGACATCCCTTTCCTCCATCTCCAAAAACACCATCATCGCCGCATCAATTCCAGCACTCTTGCATTTACAATAGAAATCAATCAACTAGTTCGTCACAAATATATCACTCCCCAAAACCCAAACTTCACCACATAGGCGTAGATCATCTGCACCGTCCGAAAACAATTAGAACCTTCAAATGCTTTCAATAGACACGTGTAGGTGAAGCTATCGGGAAAAACACCGTTCCTCTGCATCTGGAAGAAGGTTTCAAATGCGGCGGAAGGGTGAGCGTTGTTTTGGGCCTGGGCTCTGATGAGAGTGTTGTAGTGGTGGGCGTTGGGGTTGATTACAAGGTTGAATACGTTGACGGCGGAGGGGAGGTGGCGGGAAACGGAGAATGCGGCGGCGAGTTTCGGTGCCACGTAAGGGTCTTGGAGGAGGTTGTGCTTGAGGACTTAGGCTTGGATTTGCTTCACTGTGTTGAGGTTGGTGCAGCGGTGGAGGTTGGAGAGCTTTTCATCAAGGAGGCGGCGCGTGGAAAACCATGATGGCGCACGCGCCGCCGCAGCAGGCAGTTGCATCTGTTGTCACTTGTGTGTGCTTCTATCATGCGAAGGTCGCCGACGGGGGCTTTGCAACGAAAGGGTTTTGAAATGAAATGTCGCAAAACCCCTCGAATTAGGGGTGCACATGGGGTCGGGTGAAGCTGGGTTGATATTGGCCCAGACTCGACCCTAACTAATCACCGGGCCTATTTTCAAGACCCTTACCCGACCCTAGACCCGATGAAGCCACACTACCTTCGGGCCACTTAAAACCTCGGGCCAAACCGGGTGAAAGTCGGGCCTAGATGACATTATGATGAGAGCATCACATACTATACCATTAATTCAGTGATGGGCTCATCAAAATTTTAATTAATTCATCGTGCACATGCTCTTTATTAATATTATGTTATATCTATCTGTAAGAATATTGACTAACAATGAGGCTCTGAAGTTGTTTTGATTTCAATCATCTAATACTGCCTCTGATTTCAGTCATGTTTATAGTTCTCAAGTATTTTTTTTTAAAAGGAATAGCAAACACAATCTCAACAACAACATAAAAACATCAATACACCATCAACTATAAAAATCTTAATTTGTAATTTGTGACTTTCCACCACTCTTTTTGATAGTTGGTTATCTACTTAAGGGCAAATTTGAGTACATCTGAGTACGACGAAAGCATAAAACACAAATCAAAGCAATCAAAACAAACAAATAGACTCTAGATAAAAAAAAACAAATCAAGATTTAATCACACTAAAACACAACTAACACGTAATTTGTGATTTATAATCTGTGACTTCCCACATTTTAGTAAAAATCACAACAATGCCAACACACCATCAACTAAAAAAATTCAACAACAGAGAAGAATCAACAAACAAAACACAAAATTTCTGCTACAACAATAATAACCATGTAGAATTAAGTTATTTACCTGTTATTATGTCTACTAAAGGGTGCTCTGTCTCTGTTATGGGCAATGAACGATGGTGAGAGACTGAGAGGAGAAGGCAAAAACAGGTTCTAAAGCAGTAGGCGACGTCGACGGGTCCTGGTGCGGGTATGAGTAGCAGCGTAAGTGAGAAGAATTAGGAAGAAGAGGAAAGAGTGAAGGTGGACACAAAGAAGAGTTGAGACCTTGACGGTGGCGAGCTTGGAAGAATGAGGATATGGAGGTGAAGACTGAAAAAGGGCTGCCGGCTGCATACTTTGCGTTTGTAAGATAGATGAGTTTGTGATTGTGTGCTCTGAATCCCTAACTCCTAACACATGATATAGATGTGCGGGTCTGACCGGGTCGGGGCTCGGTGACCCGAGCCGAGCCTTGGCCCTAGCCCGGTTTAACAATACAGTCGGCCATTTAATGAAGCCTCAAGTTTGGCCGGGCCAAAATCTGCCCCGATGCCACCGGACCGGGTCTTCGGGCCAGATCAGACCTTGTGCACTCCTACCTCGAATTATCATTATGACATCAGGGTTTATTATTATTAAAAGGAAAATGTCATTTATGCCCATGACCTTTCAGAAATTATACAAATTCATTCTTGATTTTTGTGAAATACCTAATAACTCTTGACATTTGAAAAAATATACAATCAAACTTCTCTATTAGTTTAATTAACTAAACGAAACAGAAATTATTAGTAAAATTCTTTATAAAATCACTTACATGATAAAAAAAAAAATAGAAACCACAAAGGTTTTCTTTAACAATTATATAAATAATTCTATTTTTTTTAGCTAGGTCAAACTAATAGAGGAATTTAATTGTACTATTTATTCGAAGATCATGATTGTTAGGTATTACACAAAAATCAGGGATAAATTTATTTAATTTTAAAAATTAAGGGGTATAAGTGTCATTTTCCCTTATTAGAAAAACTATAAACAATTAATATTTTTCTAACTAATAAATCATCTAACAAATTATATTTTATTTCTAAAAACTATCTATCAAACTATATATATATTTTTTAAAATTTTTAATTGTACGATATAAAAAGTTTTATTTTTAACATTTTAAATATATCTAATTTATTGACTAATTTATTGATAAAAAATATTAATTATTTATATTTTTTATTAAAATATTGCTGATAAATTTGATATATTCTTAGTAACTTAAATATTATTATAAATCAAATGTTACTAAGAAGTAAGCCTTATTTTAATCTCCGAATTTGCTAGGAAGGGGAGGGTTCTATCGAAGGCAGGGAAGCTGGTGCTTATCAAATCAGTATTGAATAGTCTTACAACATATTACCTGAGTATATTCAAGATCCCAAAGGCAGTGGCAGCAAAAATAGTCTCCTTACAGTGTAGTTTCTGTTGGGGGAAGGTGGATGGAGGAAGGGGGATGCCAACCGTGTCATGCGATGTTATACAAAGACCACGGAAGATGGGAGGGCTAGGAGTAGGTGATGTGGTTGTCCAGAACATGGCATTACTCTTCAAATGGTGGCAGCGTTTCAATAAAGAAGATTGCTCACTATGGAAAAGAGTGGCCTGTGCAAGCAATAACCTGAATCCAACTGAATTGATACAGAATCAGTTAAAGACGGGAATAGGAGGCGTTTGGACTGATATTATGGGGATCAGGGAGAGAAGTAGAGAGCTATTGCAGATCTTTGTGGGAGGCAGTCAGATAGTGGTGAGGGATTGCAATAAGACGAAGTTCTGGTCTCATCTATGGGTTAGGGAGGGAATCCTAAAAGAGAAATTTTCGTCCCTCTATGCTGTAGCATCTAATAAGGAGTGCTCGGTGAATGATTGTGGAGTTTGGGATGGAATCAGATGGGTGTGGAGGTTGAGCTGGCGTAGGCCGCTGCGTGACTGGGAGGAGGAGAAGAACAAAGAGCTACATGATATTATCAGTAGAGTGGGAGTCAGAGATAGCCAAGTGGATACTATTGTGTGGAACCATCATGCTTCTGGTAGCTTTTCCATATCTTCTCTTCTGCAGGTATTCAACAAGAAACATTTGGAGGATTCTCAACAACATACTTTACAGGTGGGTAGAATTTTCAAGGGTGGCCTATTACCTCCTAGGGTGGAGCTGCTGAACTGGTTTATATTGAAGGGGAAACTAAACACTAAAGATAAGCTCTTCAAATGTGGTATTATCCCTACATCCCAAACGAATTGTGTATTATGCGGAACTGCTATGGAGAGTGTTCACCATTTGTTTTTCAGCTGTGATTGGGTGTTGGAAATATGGTGCAAATGGTTAGGAAGGTTCAATCTAAGTTGGTGCTGGCCTGGTGATCCATTGGAGTGTGTATTGTCTTGGGAGAGGGCCCCAATAAGACCTGTAGATAAAAAGAACTGGATGATGCTATTTGGGGCTATGAATTGGTGTGTATGGAAAGCGAGAAATAATAATGTCTTCAAAAACCAAGGTGTTTCTAAAGAGGAGACGCTTAGGGAGGTGGAACATTGCCTAGTTATATGGGAAATGGATAGGAATCAGAGACAATTGGAGCTATAGGGTGATGAATTCAAGTGGTGCTATCTCAGACGGTGGTATTCAAGCTAAGGGGTCATTTAATTTTGATTATCAATTATTTATTGTTTTGTCTATGTTTCTGGTTTGGTTTTTGCTATTCTGATGGATGTTGTGCATCTTCTTTTGTATTTGGAGCTGTAAACTGTTCACAGCTCCCACCTTATGGTACTTGGTGTTGGCTGTTGCATCGGAAAAAAAAAAGGAGATAAACAGAATTTGTTTCCCTTGGTTTTAGAATTTTTTTGTTTCTGGTTTTACAATTTACTTTTACTGTGAAATTAGTTATATTATGTTTATCTTTTTCTATTCATTTATATATGCAGTATAGAATCATTGGAAAAGAGTAAGGTAAAAGACAATAAGTTTCTAATCTAAGCTTCACAATTCAAGTGAAGAGAGACACCTAATTAAGGGCTGATGCACCATTTCAACTTTTTTAATGGAAATAGTAGAGTAATTCAATGGAATTGCAGTAGTTAAATGAAGTAATTTCCTGATTCACTCTTGGTTTCTTAACTCCAGACAAGGAGCTCATCACACCCGAACTTATCCATTTACTGTGTCAACACTGATATAGGTAGGGAGGAAAGCATATAAATTGGTTTCAGATTTAGCAATTATTCAATGCTGCAAATCACACAAAAATGGGCTATGGTAAGCCAAATTTTAATAGAATTTCAAACTTAGATACCGATATTAATGAAATCACCAAAGAAAAAGGCAATGTCCAGGATGGTTAGTTGTAAAAATGAGTACCAAATGAAACAGATTAATTAGATTGAGGCATCAGAATTAAAAAAGGTTTAATATATAAGCATATATAACTTTATCTCCCCGTTACTTACAAGTATATCCATATCAGTACATATTTAGATAATCAAAGATAGTTAGACAGACAGATGGATATATAGGTAAGGTAAATTGATGACTTTTGTTATTTCAAATAATAAACATATAGATTCATCATAGGTGTTTGAAAAATGCGGAAATGAAAGGGAGTTAATAGTCCAAAGATTGTTTCAATTTATGTTAATTAAAGCCTAACATATAATAATAATAAGTTGAATTGTAAACAATAAAAAGATTAAAGTGAAATAAATTTTTTATGTTGAATATATATAACTATATTTTTGCTAATAATGTTGTATGCATCTCTCTGTTTATTGTTGGTGTACTTCTTACTCATCTGTTACCAAAGGATGGAGTTCACATCAGATTTGTCCAAAGTATGTGCAGGAATTTAATAGGAGATCTATTTTTTGTCAGGGAATATTATATTGGCTTAACATTCTCATTCCAAGCGACGCTAAGGTAACAAAAGGAAGACTGATGTCAATCAACGGCCATCTCAGCTTTGTGGCGATTAATGTTGAGGGAGGTTCATTTCATTGGAGTATTTGGGTGATTAAGGGTGATAATGGAAACAAATCATGGCATGTGGGGATGAAAGGTAAAGCTTTTGATCCTCCAATCTTTCCGAAATTGTTTCTTAGTAGAGAGATTATTATGGTGAGAGACTGGAGTACAGAACTATATTAAGCGAAAGTGCAGATGCCACTGTGCGAAAGGAAATCATAATTGGGGCTGTTAATCCAAGGAGCCGCCAAGTTTGAGTAATTCATGCTTTCCAATTACAAGGGAATTGTATTGTGAAATCTTTTTTTGTTGGCTGCGAAGCTTTGCTTTCTGTTTAGTTCACTTCAGTTCAATTTGGGCTTTGTTATATGGTGAGTGAAGTTAAATGGTGTGGTTGCATTACTAATTGTTAATTAGTGATTGAAGGGTTTGGTTCTGTTATAGTAAAATTGGAAAGAAATTCATTCCTTCAAAATGGATAACCTATCACCATAATACATTTTATTTTACTATCATTTATGTATTTTCATTGATTTCAATTTGAAATGGCACTGCAAAGTAATTTGATACATATGATATTTTGCATATCTATCAATAATCTAGCGTTACTATATGATCTTAACTAAATGTGCATAGGTATATATAGTTTATGTCATAGTTGATCCTTGGGAGAATTTGGAATCACAAGTGTTATGCCAATTCTCATATATACCATATTGCTGGCTGATTTCTAATTGGAAAAATAGGAAACTAATTTAAAGGCACGTAAACTGAATTCATTATTGCAATGTAATTGTGATATTTCTAAATCAAGCATCCCCGTTGACGAAGAAAATCAAAAGGCACAAAGATTAGCACGAGATAACAACAAAGTGGTTAACTTATCATGGTTACCACTATGTTGATTCTTCCATAGGTCACTTAGTTTGCAGTAAATTGCTTACATAGTTACATACAGTGGTTAGAGCAAACTGGTATGATTGGTGTGTGAGCAGGGCTAATATTAATAGCATCTTGTGTTAATATAAATAGTTGATCAGTGATCAATTGTGGTGCAAACCAGGCAATGTTTTATTATACTTCAATGAAAAAATATATATTTTACTATTTATAGGGAAAAAAAATGAAAATCACATGCCTTAGAACAAAGGAAGTATGTTAAATTTTCTTTTGATTTATTTGATGTCTTCTGCATTTGTGACAAGCTTAATGATATCTGCTCCCGTTGCTTGCATGAGTGTAACAAGATTAAGGAATTCTGAAGTTGGGGTCATACCATCCACATAGGATGAGACAATTATTTAATTATTTTCCATGATTGCTATGGTTTTTCTTATGCTCCATTATGGTCTTAAAACAAGAAGATGCCTGGAAAGAAAAAAAAATGAAGACATAAAAGAAGACAAAAAAGACCAACTATATTGATCCGAAAGGGTAAAAAAAATTGAACTGTTAATGGTAGTACTACCGGACACTCCTTAAGCTCAATGTCTATGAAATCTGCTCCCAATTCCATAGCCAACTGTAATTATTCCAACTGAATATTCTCATCTCCTTCATATAAACCACCCTCCCATTTTAGTCTTCAAAAGTACGCACAGCACAGGCTTAAGCATCAGAATATTAGTCACAACTTTTTTCTCTGCATATGAGGCACTATTTCATAAGAAGAATTTACGTAAAAAAAAATCAAAAGAATTCAACCAAGTTTACCAAAAAAAAAAATAATAAAAAGTTTACCAAAAGAATATATACACAAATAACAAGTTTGAACTTTTAATACACAAGCAAGTAGCATCACTTGAGCGAGAAGCATCTCTCGGTTTAAAAAATATAATAAGAATACATACATCATTAAATTATAATAGTAGAACAAGGAAAAAAAACAGTAACTACCCACACTAAAATGCAGAATCAATTTGTAACAACAAATCCTAGGACATCGGAGAAATAAGGCACATAAGGCTATATCAGTTTGTAATAATTTCTAACTAATTTGTAATAATTTAACATTCCTAAACAAGAAGATATCATCAACAGCAACATTAAAAAATGAAGCAGCATCGATTTAACATTCATAAGTCTTAAACCAATTTAACCTAAATGACTAAAAGCACAATTCAACACTATTTGACTATAATGCATATATGGAGCATAATTATTCAATTTTTGTTGCAAAAGTAGATATTTGAAAATATAAAAAATGCAACATTTATTTATATAACTATTTTAGTTTTTAATATACGAGTCTTTTTATTCACTTTCCCGTGCGTCTGCACGGGCCTCTTGCTAGTTTTTTTTTTATATAAATGTAATATATCCAAATTATTTTTATAGCACTTTTTAAATAAGTGAATACTCTAATAATTTTATAAAAAATATACTAACATAAATTAAATAAAGTTGTCATTCACGAAATACCCTAAAAAAAATTTTTTTTAAAAAAACTTGTCTTTGTGTCATTTTTTTATAATAAAAAATATAGATAAATAAACAGCTGACAATTTTCTATACTACTAATTGATAATGAATAAGGCCCAGCTACAGAAGAACTGAAGCTAGATAGTGTCGGTGCTAGTTTGTTGGTTCTTCCTAAGAATCAATCACAAATTCTATAATAATAACTAGTTAACCACCCGCGCGTAGCGCGGATTACCTGCTTAAACATAATTCAAAAGTATCTAATATGCATTTAATTATTTGGTACTTCTATGTAATATGATATATTTTTTTTTGGACGGTATAATACTTAATATTGTACTTACTTATTCTCTTGAATATATGGGCACACTTATTATTATTTTTTTTTTTGGAACATCGTGTATTTCCCAATAATTGAGTTAATAACATACTGCTTGAACTTATTGGACCAATGAAATGGGCATGTTCATAGCAATATACTGATGCTTATTCTTGTTACATTTAAAAAAATGTACCCATATTGACCAAAAATCAATGTGGGCCTTATCTGGCTGCCTCTTGTGCAATGTTTCTGCTCCTCCTTCATTCAAAACCGTCTGTCGATCTGTCCAAAACAAAAAACAAAAAAAGAACGTCTTTGGAGATAGTATTGTTCCTCCAAAGTTATACTCTTCAGTTTCAAAATATATATATATATATATATATATATATATAT
>JASCZI010000798.1:0-24850 GCA_036250425.1 Stylosanthes scabra | reverse complement strand
AACACAAATAAAACAGAAAATATAATTAAAGGATGAGAGAAATGTGTACATTATTGAAGAATGGTGCTGGATTGTTGTCTCCAAGCTCTAATCTTCTATAATTAACATTCTCTAAGTGTATTTCTGTTTTTAGTGTAAGCTCTCCTTTTATAGAGCAAAAAATGGATCATTTTCTACACCTAACATGCATGCATTTGACAAAATGAGATTTGTGGCAGCTGGAAATCTTTGATTTTCTGCATATTGGCATTAAAATTCTCTTTTGGCAACTTGATTGGAAGACTTTAATGTCATTTGCAGCTGGAAATATTGCAAAACCATGTGCTTTTGTTGATTTTCTGCTTGTTCTTCACATTTTAGTCCATCAAGTTGCATTTGTGACTTGTCTCTTTGAATTTCTGCATGTGTAGAGTTGCTTGTTTGATTTTTCTTCAATTAGAAGCTGAAAATGAAACAAGTATCATCATTTGTTTATTTTATTACATTTACTAAAAGTACTTAAGTAAATTTATACATTTTTACTTATTTTAACTAATATGAAATCATTATTTATGATAAAAGATAGTCAAAATAACTCTTATTAGAGAGTCATCAATTATTACCACAATTGTTTGATTTTTAGGATTTTCGAGGAATCAAATCCCGGAGCCCCATAGCAGATTTCCCACAATAGTTTAGGGATTACATTCGAGTTAACCTTTATGACACAACAGACTATGAACTAGCTAGTTGCTCTCAGTTGGGGCCCTTTAAATAGAGCCACATGTTACCTAATGTACCTCATAAATGGGTACAGATTCCATTCATTGGTTCATTCAGTTGGGAAAAAAACAAACAACATCGGTGTGTGGGCAAGAGGAAATTCTGGAAGAGGTGAGAGTGACTGGTATGGTATGTTACATAATATTTTACATGTGGAGTTCTTTTGTCGCAGAAGCTATAATGTGTCTATGTTTAAATGTGAATGGTTTGATCCAAGTAGGCAAGGAACACATAAGCACAAGGATTACCACATCACGGAGGTTAATACTAGACGAAAGTATATGCATTACGATCCCTTTATTCTTCCTCAGAATACATGACAAGTATACTATTTGTCTTATCCGGGCAGTTGTAAATCCAACTGGGTGGTAATTGTTAAAACAAAACCGAGGGGACGGTTAGAAACTGAGTTATCGAAAACTTCAGAGTCTTTCCAAGTTGACGTGCCAAACTTAGCTAGGCCGGTCCGGAAACACAGCCTCCGTATACACTAATAAACCCCCTCGTTGACGACGATGTGGTTTTAATATAACTAAATAACCGGATGGTTGAGGATGAATAAAATGAAGAACCCGATGGGGATACAGAAGAGGAAGATTTCATAGATGACGAAGTTAGTTCATCGGAACCTGAGGAGGAACCAATACTTCCCGATTCGGATTAGGTTTAACACTTATTACTGCAATAACTTAAAATCGGTACCCTATTGGGTTGAATATTACTTTATTAGTTTTGTCTAATTATTTTTGAAACATTTATATTGTATTATCATCATACTTGTTCTAACATATTTAACTATTATTCAATGTAGGAACACATGTCCGGACGAGGTAGTAGAGGATCTTCACAGTCGTCCCGCTGTCGCGGTCAAGGTAGAAGGAGAGTGACTCTTAGCTCGGAGCATACTCCTTCACCCTCCCCTACTACGTCCACACCTGGTACTTCACAGGTTGCTCCTAGCATCCCTCCCGCCACAGCTGCGCCTTCGCCACAGCCCGCTGCGACTGATGCCCAGCAGGTAGCTGCATCGCCGCAGCTCAATGTGAATTCCTCGCATGCGTCCCATCCGGATCCTCCCGCTCAGCAAGTGGTTCAGATTATCACTTGGGATGGTCAAAAGGGGTATGTATACTCACTTTTAGTAACTAAATGAACTATTTTCATTTAAACATACATGTAAATTTGCTTTTCTTATTTTCAGATTTGATCCGGATAATAACGATTGCACGCAACCGATTTCTGATGTCATCGAGCTCATGCTGAACGAGCCGTGGATCAATTACTCCGAGATCCCGGAAGATATTCAGAAGCGGTGGTTTGAGAAATGGGCGGTACATTTCTTATTACTTCTTATTTCGTTTAGATTATATATGTGCTTCTATAAATCCGTTTTGTAACTTAGTTGTGTGAACTTGTAGGAGGGGTTTACGTAACCTGAAGCACAGAGCAAGCAGATTCGGAAGTCCTTCGACTATCGGGCAGGGATGCGTTACCAGCAGATCATGCGGGATCTCCGGGGCGATGAGCTACAACGGCTGAAGTGGATGAGTAAGATGCTCAGGAAGCTGCTGCTGGACAGGTTTGCGAATGATCCCGGATTCATGAAGCGCCAAGCCAGCAGCAAGGCGAACCGGGCTTCCTCCAAGGGTGGCTGCCTGCATACTGGGGGTTCTGCGACCATTCCGAAGACTCGTGCTAGGATGGTAACACAATTTCAGCTAATATTTAGTTAATGATTTCCTAACTTAATTGTATTATTTCAACTATATCATGCATCTATATCTTAACATAAAATGTTGAACCTTCTCCGTAAACGAGGTCATTGGATCGCCCACCCATAGATGCAGAAGTCTTCAGGGCGAGCCACACACGCAAGCGTGACAGATCCATAGTGGAGAAGCGCGCTGATGACTTGCTGGTACGTATGTTTTACTGAATTTAAATTTGTAACTATTATACGTTTTATCTATGTATACTTCACATGTTATTTTCTCTCAGAACGAGTACTCTGCCAACCTCGAGCAAGCCACCCAACAGGCTCAGGAAGAGGGTGATGAGAGTACTGCTGCAGTTGACCCTGATGTTGTGTGGCGTCAGACTCTGTCAGAGCCATGCAAGAACCGGGTTTAGGGGCCGGTGGATATTTCGCCACATCACTCCGCAGATCCGGCTATGGAGGTTCATCTGCCTCTGCCTCCAGTACTCACACAGGCCTGATTCCTCCGGAGGTTGTGGACTTGAGAGAGCAGTTCTAGAACCTGACGCAGAGCCTGGAGACTCAGGGCCATATGCTGCAGCAGCAGATTAATAAAGTCTGGAGCCTCAAGGATACCCTAGCTGAGAGGGATGCGCAGGCAGAAGAACATCTACAGTGCATGGAGGAAATGCAGCGTCAGATGGCACCCTTCTACAACCCCCTACGCCCTGGGAGCAGCGCTACTGCAGGTGGTTCTACGATTGCACCACCTTTGCCACCTCGTCCACCACCACAGTAGCCACATCCGGAGGATGATAACGACGATGACTACGAGGATGCGTAGCTAGGCTAGTGTTTATTTACGCTTGTTGTTATTTCATTACTACAACATTTTTATATTTCTTATTGTATTTGATTTCTTCCATATTTGATTTCTTTTTGTATTTGATTAGCAACTGGTTATGAATTTTTATTATTTGTTGTTTGCATTGTGAGATTTATTTGTGTTATTTAGGTACAACCTATATTTATGTAAAAGTGACATACAAAATATTAATTTCCCAATTTCCGTCGAATTTTTTGTCGCCTTATACCAATTAGTCAGCACCTTTTTTCCGTTGGAATTTGAGTCGGAGAAAACCCTAACTCGTCAGCCTTATTTCCGTCGGGCTTTGCGTCGAAATGTTTTGCGTAGGATCACACTCCGACGGAAAGTTCTCAATTCAAGTCGTTAACATTTGAAACAGTTTGCGTCGGATTCATCCGACGAAAATTTGTGTCAAGCTGAGTATATCCGACGGAAATAATTTTGCGTCGAGGTGTTAACTGTCGGAACCTAATCCGACGAAAAATCCGACGATAATGAACGAATTTCCTGTAGTGAGAATTTGGGTATCAACAGCATCCCGGATATAATGGCAGTTCACCTCAATATGTTTGGTGCGTTCATGGTAAATTGCATTCGTAGCAATCTGAATCGCACTTGTGTTATCAGCATTGAGAGGAGTTGGACCCGATTGTGGAAAGCTGAGATCATGCAACAATCCTCGTAGCCAAGTGATTTTCGAGCATGCGGCAGACATAGAGTGGTATTCTGACTCGGTGGAAGATTTAGATACACGATTTTGCTTCTTACTCTTCCAAGAGATCAAAGAGTTCTCAAGAAACATACACTTACCAAAAACAGATCGACGGGTATTAGGACAGGCTGCCCAATCTGCATCACTATAAGCAAGAAGGTTCAAGGAAGAACCGGTAGAGAAAAATAACCCACGAGAAGAAGTACCCTTTAGATATCAAATAATGCGTCGAACTGCAGCCATGTGTAGATGTCTTGGGGCATGCATAAATTGACTAACTTGCTGTACAGCAAAAGAAATATCAGGCCTTGTAATTGTTAAGTAATTGAGGCTGCCCACTATTTGCCGATATAGCAATGGGTCTGAAAGTAGCTCACCTTCATCAGGATGATACTTAACATTTACTTCAAGCGGGGTATCAACTGCAGAAGAGTCTTGAAAACCAGCTAACAGCATACTTATGCTGGTGTAAGAAGATACCCGAAGAATCCCGATGCACCTCCAATCCCAGGAAGTATGAAAGGATACCAAGGTCTTTCATGTGAAAAGATGCTTGAAGGTGATGTTGTAGTTGAGAAATCATTGAAAAATCCGTCCGTGTGATAATAATATCATCCACATACACCAAAAGAAATACCATTCCAGCAGCAATTTTTCAAAAAAACAATAAAGAATCATATTTACTTTGCACAAGATTAAATTGGAGCAAAGTAGAACGAAACTTCTCAACCATGAACGGGGAGCCTGTTTTAAACCATATAAGGAATGATTCAACTTGCAAAATTCTTTAGTGGTAGAGGAAAACAAACTCAGAGAAGGACACATACATATTTCTTCTTTGAGATCACCATGGAGAAAATCATTTTTGACATCAAACTGCCTAAGAGACAAACCTTGTGAGGCAGCAATAGCAAGAATTGTGCGAACTGTTGTCATCTTGGCTACAGGTGCAAATGTCTCCTCATAGTCAATACCATACTCTTGTCTATTACCCAAGGCAACTAATCGAGCCTTATAACGCTCCAAACTTCAATTAGATCGAAGTTTGACCGAGTACACCCATTTACACCCAATGGGTTTCACATTTGATGGACAGCTAACAATTTGTCATGTATGATTTTCCTGCAGTGCTTTAAGCTCCTCTTGCATTGCTCTTTTCCAACACTCATGTTTAGCTGGATATGAATAACAAGAGGGAATTGGAATAGAGGATAGATGAATAGAACAAGAGATATACCGTTCAGGAGGACGAGAGACACGGGTTGACCGTCTTGGGATGTTGGGTGCAATAGCAATTGGACTTGGTGTTGTATTAATGGGTAGAGAGGAAGAACATCTTTGATACACAAATTCTGGCTTGAACCTTTGGACTTCAACTGATATATCATCAAAATTGGGAAGAATAACAACTTCAGGTGATGAGTTATCATGAGTTGGAAAGAAATTCTGATTTTCAAAGAAAATGACATTTCTAGATATCCGAATTCTATTAATACGGGCTCAAAACAAGCAAATCATTTGTGATTAGTGTTGTACCCCATAAATGTACATTTAACAGATTGGGCAGACAACTTGCATTGTGACGTTCATGAGTAGGAAAGTGAACAAAACACACACAACCAAACCTATGCAGATGCTTGTAGTCAGGATATTGATCATGAAGACGAAAGTACGGAGATTCAAATTCAAGATTTGAGAAGGCAGTCTATTTATAAGATAAACTATTGTTGACAAAACTTCTACCCAAAATTTAGGTGGAATGGAATATTCAAGTAACAAAGTGCGAACCACATCCAAAAGGTAACGATTTTTCCATTCCGCCAAGCCATTTTGTTGAGGTGTATATGGACAGTGCCGCTGAAAAAGAATTCTTTTTTGAGTTAAGAAGTCATGGAATTCATTTGACATATATTCTCCTCCAGACTCTGACCGAAGAACCTTAATAACAGTAGCAAATTGAGTTTCAACATAGGCCATGAATTTTTTAAGCACACTAAGCACTTCAGATTTTGAATGAAGGAAATAAATCCATGTAAATTTTCTATGGTCATCAATAAATGTGACAAAGTACTTTTATTTAGCATGAGAAATAACAGGAGTAATCCCCCAAACATCACTATGAATAATATCAAAACACTTTCTAACATGACTACCCGTAATTGAGAAAGGAAGAACTTTATTCTTTCCTAACTTATAAGTAACACAATCAAAAGAAAGATGAGACTGTGATAACTTAGCAGGTTCTCCTAATAATCCAAAGTTGAACAAGTGTGATAAAATAATTGGATTAGGATGTCCCAATCGTTTATGCCACACTTTGCTTTTATTGGCAACTGAAGAAGAAAAAGCAACAAGATTTGGAGTTGAAATCTGCAATGGAAAGAGTTGTCTAACTTTAGGCCCCTTCGCAATAACTGTCCCTGACACTTGATCCTGCACAGAACAACCATCACAAGAAAAATGCACATCATATTTATTTTCATCCAACTGCCCAACAGAGAGAAGATTATGTGAGAGACCCGGAAATACAAGAACATTATTGAAAATAGGACTTATGTCTCCAATAGCAGAAATAAGGATATTATTTCCATCAGCAACTTGGATATGTTTAGAACCATGATATGGACGAACATTCATTTTGAAGCAAACTATTCGAAGTAGTCATATGATTAGATGTTGCAGAATCAATTATGCGATACATGATTTTTGAAAGACCTTTACCTTGAAGCCCTAAGGTTGAAAATGCAGAGATAATCATTTGTTGTACCATGTCAGGGGTAAGAGCAGGAGGTTGAGCTGGTGGTGGTACAACTGAAGGTGTATGTATTTGCAAGCTAGCAAGCAGATGAAGTTGCCATATTTGCTTGAACTGCAGAATTTCGATTTTGGGGCCGAATCGAACATTCTGTAATGATATGTCCTGACTTTTTGCAGTAATTGAAGCAATATGTCCATAGTTTTAACAATTATAACACTTAATTGTACTGAGGTTCCTACCTCTACCTTTTCCTTGCGCAACAAAAGCCACTTGTGGAGTACTCACAGTGTCTTGTGCGAGTGTGGCTTGACTGAGAAGACGCTGTTCTTCACGAAGCAATTCACAAAACATGAATCCAAGGTATAGGAGGAGAAGCATAACTCATGAGATTAGAACGAACATTCTCAAATTCTGAACGCAGTTTCATGAGGAATTGATTGCGCTTGCTGGTCTCATGTACCTCCAAGACAGCAGGAAGGGATTCTTTACCCATCGAAGCAGAAACAATATCAGAGAACTCATCAGTCCACAAATCCTGAAAACCAGAATAATATTCTTGAACGGACAAATTGCCCTGAGTGTAATTAGAAATTTCACACTAGTTGAATTCTTCTTGCTGAATTTATTTGACTATACACCTTCTTCAAATACTCCCACATAGATTTAGCAGTGACATGTGGTCAAAGATGAAGAACAATGTGTTGATAACAAGATCCAGTGATCCAAGACATCACTCTAGCATCCTTGATATTCCATTGAGCCAGCTGTGTAGGATCCGTAGGAGTTGGGATGGTGCCATCTATATTACCCAACAATTCCTTTCCAATGACAAATAAATTAAATTGAAATTCCCAAAGTGTGTAATTTTTCCCAGTAAATTTTACACAAAACTCAGAAGTGGTACCAGCCATGATAGAATTTAATAAAAGAAGGAACCAAGAAAGAGAGTAAGAGAATCAAGAAAGGGAGCAAGAAAGAACGCAAGAGAATCAAGAATCAAGATTAGGACCAAGAATGCAAGACTAAGACAAAAACCAAAAAGAAATTCCCACAATGGAATTTTAGAAGATAACAAAACCCATTTAAAAAAAAAAAAAACAACAAGCTCTGATACCATAACAAAATCTAATTTTAAAATGGACAAAATCTATGTTACCTTATTATGTTGTACTATGTATTCAATATATAGATAGAATTACAAAGATGATTAGCTGAGATTTAGGCTAATTTATAGGGATCCTATTGTTATTTCTATCTAAACTAATTTGTGTGTTTGGTGTATTGCTTATGGTATATTATATATGGGTTATTCCAAGAACAATAATTAAGCAACATATTTAGAGTTGGAGATGAGTTCCTGTAAGAAAGGAGATGTGTAAGTAGTGATGATTGATTGAGTTTTTTTATCATCTGAAATGTTTAGTTGAAAAGAAATGAAAATTTCTTCCCAAATAAAAAAATAAGCGTAACAGAATTTATCTACGAATCATTCCTTGTATTCAATTTATCCATAGGTCGTTTAGGAGCTACGAAATGGTGTTGAACTCTATTACTATTTGTTAGAAATGGAGAGAGTACACGATGGAGAAGGATTTTGTATATTAGGATTATATAAAATGGATTACAATGCATAATTATTTATAGGCATAAGAAAATCCTAACAATAATAGATAAGATCCTAAAATAATGGAGCATATCATAACAATATATTTAAATCTAAAATATCTTAACAACTTAATTATTTAAATTCAAAATATCTTAACATCCCCCTCAAACGCAAGTATAAACTTGAGTTTGAAAGTTATTTAAATCCAAAATATCTTAACATTGATGAAATTGCTGAAAAAGATGCAGACGGAACTGTCTCAATGGTGTGCAGGATGGAACTGCCTTAACGGGATGTAGGATGGAACTGCCAAAAACGGGTACAGGATGGAACTGCCAAAACGGGGTGCAGGATATAACTGTCAAAACAGGATGGAACTGCAGGAGAGATGCAGACTTAACTGCTATAAGAGAACATGTTTCCCATTGTACCACAAAAGTAAAAAACAGTAAGATTGGAGCAGAATTTCAGAAAACAGAGTCCAAAATCGAAAACAGAACACCCAAAAATCTTGGGGAGGGTCACACCAAAGGTTGGTGGCGCTGTACTCGAAACGGAAGGAGGAGTTGAAATATGTGGTTGGATTTGGAGTAAGGTGTCAAATAGAAGACCGTAAATGAGAAAAGACGCAGTAGAAGATGAGCAATATTGACTTCATGGAGAAGATTACAATGGTATAATCGGTGACTCAAGATAATTTCGAAAAAGTGACCAGAAGAAAAAAGAAAAATACTAACACAAGAGAAAGAAAAACTTATGAATGCTAATATAAAAATAAATCAAACACCAAAAAATAGCTCAAGGAGTAAACTATTGTTGAATCCCCATCGAAAAAAAAAATCTGAAAAAAACCTAAACTCTTGATATCATGTTAGAAATGAAAAGAGATAAGAATGGAGAAAGATTTTGTATATTAGGATTATATAAAATAGATCACAATGCATAACTATTTATAGGCATAAGAAAACTCTAATAATAATAGATAAAATTCTAAAATAATAGAGCATATCATAATAATATATTTAAATCTAAAATATCTTAACAATTTAATTATTTAAATCCAAAATATCTTAACACTAATTAATATCGAATATGACTACAGATTGAATTTTTTTTTTTAACTTTGTTATATTATTATTTTGTTATTTTGATGCTATTTTATTATGTGGAGCTCTCTTGTTCCTTAGATGCTGTTGTATCCGAGCTGGATGTCTAAAATTATATAATTTTCTTAACTCATAAAGTACTAAAACACTATGCCGACTGGGTGTCTCTATCATTATTTTCTTTTTATCCATTAAATTAGATGCATGTGTGTTCATTCGAATAATGATTTCAACATTTGGAAAATATTACAATTGGCATGCATGACTTACCACAATAATTATTATGCACCAAACCGTAACGTGGCTATTTGGCTTGGTTTGTGCAGTTTCTAGTTAACACACTACTGATTACTGAAGGAGTTGTTCTCTTCATTGATAAGCAGAAAGGAGTAGTCGCTTTTAAGCTTTGTCTTGGTATGGTCATGAATGACCTTCAGTGGGACAACTCCTTCAATTCTTTCTTGGCATGAATTTCAACGTTAGTTTTGCTACTGCATCTATCTATCTCTTTCTGCCATCTTTAAATATTAAATATCTCTCTAACGTCAGAACACAACTGAGGATTGTACGTACTATGTATCAATGGTGAAATAACTATTTTATTATATCTTTTATTTTTGGCAAATTAAACAAAAAAAATTCGTTATATCCCTTCCTGGAACAATGGGGGCAGGCATGTATAATTAAATAATTAATTGTGGAATCTAATTAATAATGATGGTCCTTTCATTTTGAAGATCAAGAAGTATAGAACATTATTCAATTTGCACAACAAATACGCTGAGCTATATATATCACATCATTCAGAAGATGATGATACTATTAGCCCTAATATATAGTTTTTTTTATATATATATAGTGCTAGATAACTAGCAATTTTGACCAATATTAATTAATAAATATTACACACTAAAATTGAACATCTAAAAAAAAATTAAAATTGATCATAAAAAAATATTGAAATAAATCATCTAAAATATGAAAATTGATTATCTAAAATCATAAAATTTGATCACAAAATCATAAAATTGATTTTTCCTCCGCCGCCTCCAGAATCTCAACCTCTCCGATAACTCCCTCTCCAATTTAGTTTCGAACTCTCTCCGTAGCTCCTCACAATTCCAGCTCTTCGTCTTCGCTAGGAACAGACCAGATCGTTCAATCACCTCTCTAGGAATGTTCTAGAATCTCTCGAGAAACTTCAAGATCCCCAAACGGCCACTGGTTGAGATGAGATATCGCAGAACATTGGGAAGGTGAGGTTGTGGTTGTTAACGCAAGCAAGAGGACGACGAGGTGGTGACGCGAGCAAGACAAAGGCAATATGGTGATGGTGGTTATTGGTGAAGAAGAGGAAGAAGAAGAATAATGGCCGGAGTAGTGGTGGTTGTGGAGACGACACACATAGGAGAGGAGAGATGAAAGGGTTGAAAAAAGAAGAACGTTAAGGTTTAGGGGGCCTATAAAAAAAGCCATTGGTTAAATCTTAAACCATAAATCCTAAATCCTACTATTAGTTCTTAAATAAATAAATAAGGACATATATATTATATATCAATAGATACACGTATTATATACAAACTACTATTAAATATTCACAATGAGTTGCAGCTCAAACGGCATTTGTCCCCTTCCCCTAATAGAAATCTTGGATTCGAGTATTTCTTTCAACCTATCTTTGTTAAAAAAAAAATTACAAATAAACAAATATTATAACCTAACTACTACTAAATCTTAAATAAATAAAGATTAAAATATACATAAATATTTAAAAATAATTAAAAACATTTTAAATATATAAATATTAACAGATTTATAATAATTAAATATTTTTCATAAATGTTATAATTAATAAATTTAAAATTTCCATCAACCTAAATGTTAAGCGCTCCTGCAATATGCCACGTATCGTTTAGTCTGTGTAAATTCGCCGGCTCCAGCTCACTCGCATCCTGCCCGCCTTCCTTCACGGCGCCACGTGCACCTCTCCTACCATAGCAGCGATGTGGATCAAAAAAGTGAGAGGTTTGGGGATAAAGGAAGTTGAGGAAAGTGGAAGAAGAAGGAAAGAATGGTGCTGGAGTGAGACACGGCCTATTTACAAGCTCCGAGGCTAACATGGGTTAGGCAGCAATGTGTTATGATATATTAGGCTAGCCTAGCCCATGTTAGTGTTCGCCAATTAGACCATGACTTAATATGGTGCTGAAAGAAGTGTGTTACATGTATGGGGCAAAACAGACTAGCCTAGCCTGTGTTATGTAACATAAATCAAAAAACGTAAAATTTCATAACTACACCTACTTTAATTTATTTTATTTATTTAAAAAAATTCTTACACACAGATATATTTATTGAATATTCAAATCATTAATTAGGTAGAGGAAAAATTATTATGGTTTTTTTTAATGTTAGAGATATAATAATTTATGTGTATTCTTCTATTAACTTATGTTTTTAGAAGAAATATTTTTGCGATATGATATTAGAGCTTCTATGATGAAACGTGTAAAACTCAATCCTTGTTAAACTCCAAAATAAAAGAATTTAACATAAAAAAAAGTTAAAGAAAAAGAAAGTCTATACAAAAATTATATTAACCAAAAGAATATCTTGCATAAGGTAGCAGGTCAAAAATATAATCATTAATGCGCTTCATTTTATAAAGTCTAAATTTTTAGAAGATGTGATTTCATGATAGTTAAAATATGGAGTAAATTGCATGCGTAAAATAAAATAGAATCTTTATTAAGTATTTTCAACTTTTGAGAATGCACGCACTATCTATTTGCATTTTTTCTATCTCTTTAAAGATCATTATTATTGGCAAAGAACCCTAAACTCCTACTAAATCGTCGATATTTATAGAGAACTTGTAGGAAGTGAAATCCTAAGTAATTATTAGTGACTAATAATGATCTACTAAGAGAAAAAGGGAGAGGAGTTCATGGCTATTCACAACGATCTTGTAGGTGAGAGTCTGATGTAATGTAGAGTTCTTATCTATTAACAACGATTTACTAGTCACTTTGCCTAATATTGTTGATTAATTGATGACAATATTATATTTTGTCATGATTGAAATATTATTGAAAGAGTAAAATCATAAAAAGACGAAAAAAATTACAGTACTTCCATTAATTATGATATATAAACTTTTTTAAATCAATATTTTTTTGTAGACATATAACTTTATCAATAATTTTATTTGCACACTAAAATCAGTCATTAAATCAGTCATTAGTGTATAATATACGTTGGAATACAAAATACATATGTAGTTTAATTTTCTTTTAGTGTGTATTTTATATTTCAACATGTATTATACACTAATAACTAATTTGGTAGCTGATTTTGGTATACACCTAGAATAACCCTTTATTTATTTTCATTTTAACTAGATTAAAAATTCTTTACATTTTTCAAAAATAAATTTATCATAATTAACCGAAATGAGCGAGAGTTGGCAGACTTTTGGCGGAGAGAAGAATGGGATGGCTAGCTCGATTACTATCGCTAATAGAAATGCATAATTAAAAAATAAATGCATAAGGATGTTTACCTTGAATGGAGGCAAACAAAAAATGGATTAGAACCGCAAAACTTTAAATTGAATTGATTATATCCCATTTGTTTTAATAAAAATGTTATCTCCACATTAAAATTTAGTCACTAAATCATCAGTCAATAAATATTTATATATAAATATATATTTTATTTAAATTATTTTTAATGCGTATTTTATATTTTAATATATATTTTATACCAATAATTCATGTTTAGTGGATACCTAACATAATTCTTATTTCAATTGCATAAACGTGATTTAATTTTAACATTTTATAACTTTTCCAATTGATTAATCCAAACCACTTAATAATAATAAGTTTATTTGATTACATAAATGTATTTTCCCTTGCTTATGATCAATTTTGAACACTAAAATAAACACTTATATATTATCAATATTTAGAAGTCACCAAATTAAAATATATATATATTTGGAAATGATCTGGTAATATGGATTAATTTCATTTGTTAACTACTTAATTATATAATACCTTAGTTATTCTTTAAATATATATGACGTTGTTGAAGATATATATTATAAATTAAAAAATCTGAAGAATCTTAATTTCGTTGTGAATTAGATAAATGGGTTAACAAATCAAATTAGCAATGACAAAAATATAGCATATCATGTCAATGTCCCTGCAAGAAGTTGTTCATTTTGAAAATGTGAAATAGTGAATAATGTTGAATTGTTGATGAATGGTAGTTCACAAATGGGGTAAGTAAAAGAATGTGGTCAATAGACAGTTATATTCCCTTTTCGGATGGCTTTGGGTAAACGTAACCTGAATCCTCAATGCCTTTACTTTATTTAGTTATATATTTTGGGAAAGAGAGAGAAATTTTAGGGCAATGCCTCCATCAAAGCCTTTTCATCCGCTCAATCAAATTTATTGCAACCACCATCACAAAGGAACCAACACTTGTCATTGCTGAAATTTTTAGGTTCAGTAGGTGAGAAATATTTCTAGGTTTATGCATTTCAAAAAAAATTTTATTATTATTATTATTATTATTATTATTATTATTATTATTATTAGAATGCTCATATCTTTATGTAATTATATTTAAGGATTAATTACACTGGCGCAATCCATATAATTTAACTAGATTTTTAGTTAGGCCTTCTGTTTTTAAATAAATCTCTATGTTAGTCATTAATAAATTTAGGAAAAGTTTGATAGTGGTAATTTTTTAGTCATAGATAGTTATAACATTTCTATTTTAGTATTTATTTTTATTTATAAATTATTATTAAATTAAATGTATAATATTGAATATTATAAATTACGAATATTATTTATATAAAATTATAAATATTATTGATAAAAATGATAACTTTAGATTATAGTTACCTATTATTGCTCATAAATTTTAACTAGGTCTTTGTTAATTTTTTTGATTAATTAAAATTACAAAATATTTTCGAAATATTATTCGATTTTTAGGTTTGATGAAAGATGAATTGTATAATATTTTAAAATTAAATATTTTAGTCTGTGTGTGTTTTTAGTAAAAAAAAAAAAGAATAAAGGACATTTATGCCCCTGACGTTTCAAAAATTATACAAATTCACTCCTGACTTTTATGAAACACTTAATAACCCCTGACCTTCGAAAAAACAGTACAATTATACCCCTCTGTTAGTTTGACTCGGCTAAAAGAAACGAAAATTACTTATGTAGCTACTAAAAAAAGTTTGTGATTCTTTTTTTCCATCATGTCAGTGATTTTGTAAGGAATTCTATTGAAAGTTTTCGTTTTTTTAAACTCAGTCAAACTAACAAAAGGGCATAATTGTACTATTTTTTCGAAGGTTAGGGTTTACTAAGTATTTCACAAAAGTCAGGGGTAAATTTGTACAATTTTTTAAAAGTCAGGGGCATAAATATACTTTTCCAAAAAAAAACCGACTAATAAGAACCTCTAACTTTTTATCTCTAAGAACCTAATTCCAAACATTTTAATTATATAATAATGTTAGGAACCAATACAATGAGGCATTGGTTAGCCAAAAAAAATCCAATAATAACACACAAAAAAAATCACACATTCACAATTTTTTTTTTCAAATTACTCTTTTACCATTCCTTTTTTTGATATATATATTTTCTTCTCCTTTCTCCTAATGCAACCACAATTTTACCCACTACCATCGTCTCACCATCAGCCATCTTCGATTGTCCTAAATTCTAAACTATAAATTCTAAATTTTAAATTTTAAACTCTAAATTATATTGTTTTTTTACTTGAGTTTTGGATATTTTTATTACTTTTGATTTTGGATGTTTGTTTTTAATGATTAATCGATGCGTGAAAAATATTGGCTCTTCATACTTACTCTAAATTATATATATTATAAAAATTTAATTAAAATTTTGATGAAAATAAAAATTAATTAAGTAATTATGTATAGAATTAATCATGACGTAGTCAGTCACAGAGTACGACGTATAGTACTAATTAAGTGATAATAATTAAGGAAAGAAGCACAAATATAAAGCAGTAATAATGAAGCCTAATTATAGCAAGTGTGACAAATAAAAATAAAAAATAAAAAAATAAGGAACGTATGTAAAGAAGATATTATATATCGTAGATGATGGTTTGGTGGTGCGAATCCAAACACAAATAAGAAGACATGCTTTGTTATTATGACTACTTACAAGCAATAACATCGTGATTGTGAAACTGAAAGAACAACAGAGAAGAAGAAGAAGTATACCCCCCCTCCCCCACTCATGAATAGAGTAAATGGTGTCAGATATGTTGAAAGAGTAATCTAGATAAAAATAATGACACTAGATTGTAGATACTACCTCCAAGTCAAGAGAACCATAAGTTTTGTAATTTCTGATTTGTCTTTTTCTGCTGCCTTCTCTATAATATAATTTCCTTTTATAAAAAAAAAATACAGCAACTGAATGAACTTTTATTCATGAATGTAAAATTTGATGCGCATTTGTATTAATAATTATTAATATATATGCTCTTTTTTAAAAGAAAAAATGAGAAGCTTATTATTACAAATTCAAAAAAGTATAACAATCTCTCGTTCACGGGCGGCAGAAGAAATAGAAGTATCGTACAATTTAATTTATACATATATATACAATTATATATTATGGTATCTTATCTTATCTTATATATCATATGTGATATTTTTATCTTCTTTTGTTTTTGTTTATAGTTCTAATAATAAGATATGTATAAAAGCACTATATCTACTATACTAGTAACAAAATTTGAAGGTAAAATTTTGTCTCTCATGTCTCAAAAACTGAAGAACATGTAAAATTAAAAGAGAGAGAGATATATATATATATAATGAAAGAAAGAAGGAGGAGGAGGTAGAATTGTTAGAGTTTGTGAGTGTTACTATGAGTTGATGATGGCCCTTGGGTCAAAAACGTGAATTCATAATGCTGCTCCTATATCTGTGTGGCTAATTATTTCTCTTACAAAATGAAAGCCGCCCCCCACACCTTTTACTGCAACGTAAATTAAGCATGTATTTTATATTATTATTATTATTAGTATTAGTATTATTAGTTAGTCAACTTTATTTTTCCCATGCATTGTTATAACTAGCTCTTCCAATGGTCAGATCAATTGATTTCGAATTTATCAATTTAATTTGTTTGTTTTGTTTGTTTTTATTTTTTTAAAATATATAAGCCAGCTATTACAATGCAACTTTTACAATTATTTTAAGGGTATGTGTAGTTTATAGTTTTTATTTTTAGTGTTTTTTTTTATGATATTATGAAAAAAGAGAAAATAGAAAAAATAAAATTTTGTTTCCAGTTTTCATCACCTTTTGTACATGTTTATTTTATTCTCTTCTCAAGATTCAAAATATAGAAGTCTTTTGATCCATATATGTTGTTATTATAGAAAAGATTAATGGTTTATGTGTGTCCTGATTATCATAATATGAAATTAGTCTTTTCTCTTCCTTAAATTTTAGTTGTTAATTTAAAATAAATAAGGGTAAATTATTTGTATGCATGAATACTGATCTCATGTGAAAGTTAAACAACAAAATGTTTATCATACTTATGTTAGTCTCTTTAGAATGCAAATTAGTGTAATATTCAGAAAAAGATTTAATTTAATGTCATAATAATTTACAGTTTATAAAAAAGAAATGCAAAAATACAAGTTTTTTTGTTGCAAAATGTTTAAACCTATTGTGAAACTTAAACAATAAAAGCTTTCGGTAAGAACAGATTTAATTATCTCTATAGTTTAGCTAACAAATGTAGAATATCACTAAATCTAGCTTAATTTTTTTTAAAGAGGACTCTTATAATTTATTGCGTTAGTTTTACAATTCAAAACAAAATCAAGTCATTTCTTGAAATTTGATTATTTAGAATAGCGTTAATCAAATAAAATCGAATTAATCAAATCTTTAATAAAACTAATAACAAGTCTTAATTGCTTAAGGTTCACTCAAAATAAAAAAATTAAATAAAACTAATCAATTATATTAGTTTAGTATTATTGAATAAAAATAATTAGATAATCAGTAGTTGTAATTATTTTAACCAGCATACTTCAACTAGCAGTTCAACTCATTTAATCAAATAATTTAATATCATATTTTAATTAATATATATATTTATTTGAATATAAATGATTAACTTTCAGTTAAAAATAACAAAATGTGATAAATATTTAATATTGTTCGTGTTTAAAATATTGATAAAAAATTATTTTTAAAAAAAAATTATATTAATATACCTGTAATTTATAATCGTTGATTTTAATTTATATATATATTTTATATTTTTTAATTAAAATTAATGAATAAAAATTATAGATATTATTGAAAGTTTTGTGATATAGTATAGTTAAACCTACCTGTAATGCACAAAAAGAAACTAGTTACCCACTTACCCTAACCCTATTCATATTGATAGTGAAGGAATTGAAGCAAACAGAAACACGAGAACGATTGATAACACAAAGATACAAAAACACCATTAACGGGCTTAAAAGTTGAATGATTTGACCTCCCTGCCACCATCTGCTTACGTTGCTTCCACATGTAATATGTTTATGCCTCACCATCCACCACCACCACCCAATTATCTCTCTCTCTCTCTTTATCACTGTTTTACCTTTTCACTACAACACAAACCCCTTCTTTCTTTCTTTCTTTCTTTCTTTCTTTCTCACACATAAATATATATGGATCTTAGTGCTCTCATCTTTTATTCATACCATCATCATCACCAACAACTCTGCTAGCTACTATCCATATCCCACTTCCATCATCATTGCCTCCTTCACTATCATCCTCATCATATCATAACTACTTTCTCATCAACACTTCCCTCCTTCTTAGCTTCCACTGATGAAAAAGATTTCTTTCATAACATACATACATAGATATACACTTTTGATTATGATTATGATGATGAAGTAGTAGCAGTATTGTTTTGTGTGGTCCTCATATATACATATATGAATCCCACAAATCTAGGGTTTTTGTTTTTCCACTAAGATCAGTAGTATAGTAAGAACAAATTCCATAGATGTTTCCTTCCACTTTCGGTAGTTATAGCTCTTACCCTTGTTACCCTTCATCTTCTTCTTCTGCTCCTGCACCACCATACCCTCCTTTCCCTTTCTTTAACCCAGAAAGCAATAACAATGCTCCTAATTCAAACAACAACAACACCAGCACCAACACTTTCCTTCACCATGATCCAGTTTCTAATAATAATAACAATACTGCTACTGCTACTGTTATTCCTTACAGCATAGTACCTTCTTCTCATTCTCACCATCATCATCATGCTCCAACAATGCCAGAGAGCACACTCATGACCAATTTGGCAGTTGCAGATGCAATGTTCAAGCAAGAGTACTTCACTGCTGCTGCTGCTGCTGCTCATGCTGGTGCTGCTGGTGCTGCTGGTTCTTCTTCACACCATCTTCACCATCACCATTACGGCATGTCAAGCTTGATAACAAAGAGGCCAGCACCCAAGAAAGACAGGCACAGCAAGATTCACACTTCTCAGGGGCTGAGGGACAGAAGAGTGAGGCTTTCTATTGAGATTGCACGCAAGTTCTTTGATCTTCAAGACATGTTAGGGTTTGATAAAGCCAGCAACACTCTTGAGTGGCTCTTGACAAAGTCAAAGAGAGCAATTAAGGAGTTAGCTAGAAGCAAGCAGCAAAGTAGCAGTGGTAATTATAATGGTGGTGGTGGTGTTGCCATTAACAATAACAATAACAGCTTCTCTTCTTCCTCTTCTGATGAGGGTGAAGATGATGAAGTTGATTCAGTCATCAACCAACAACAACTCACTGATATTGATGGTATTATTAATTAATTACAAACTCATCATCTAACATAGATATATAATATGCTCAAAAAACTTTAATTTAATTTATGAATTGGTATTATATAGGGATTCATGAACAAGGGGTTGTGGAGTCAAGGCTAAGAAGGGAACAGAAGGAGGAAGAATCAAGGGCAAAGATGAAGGAATCAAGGGAGAAAGCAAGGGCAAGAGCAAGGGAAAGGACTAATAGCAAGATTTGCTATAGTGAGCAAGAATTGATGATGAAGAAGAAAAGCCCTGCTGCAATAGCAATGGAGGAAGATCCTCAAATTCTAATGCAGCATCAACAATTGAGGTCACCAATGATTCAACCTCTTGAGGAATCTTCAATGAGATCATCACCAAAGCTGTTTCACCCTCATAACAATCTTGCAGGTGGAGGAGGAGGAGGAAGTAGTGAAGTCCCAAGAGATGATTTCAATGTTATTGAGGAATCCATTGTCATAAGGAGAAAGCTTAAGCAGTCTTTGATGTCTTCTTCTTCATCTTCTTCCAATAACCATCATCACCATCAAAATCATGTTATCCCTAAAGAAGCAACAGGCTTCAACAACAACAGTGACTACCACTGCTTTCCCAATTTATCATCACCAAGTTGGGAAGCTAATTCTGCTGCTGCTGCCGCCACTAATAATGGCCGCTCCAATGTTTGCACAATATCAAGCATGAATCTATCTACAAGTATGTTTCTTTTTTTTCATGAACAAATCATAGCTAATAAGTCCTTTTTTCTTTTTTTTTTTTTTTTCTCTGTTTGAACTTACTACTCATTTGCTGTTTTTCAGTGATATTTATATTAACAGTGTTTTGTTTGTTTTTCTTTTCCCCCTTAATTTTTGTTAGGGCTTCAGATCTTTGGAAAGTCTTGGGAAGAGTGCACCAATGCCCACCTATGATAATAAAAATATTATGTTAGTTAATTTTTCAGTATTATTATAACTTTCTGATCTGAATGAATGAATTGAACTCCATCCACTATTATTAAGCTTTGCAAGAGGAATCATTCAAATGGAGGCATCTTTCTATCTGATCTGATCTGTGTTTTTTTTTCTTCTTTTCTCCACCTGCAACTTTTTTTTTCTCACTCTGTCCAATATTCCTTTTTGAACAAATGTTTGTACTGATCTTTTGGTTGTTCAAGGTCAGCCAAGAAGGGCATATATGACAAATGGCACAAAAGGTTTCTGCTTGTGTATGTGTTGTTTTGTTTCTGACCAAATATTTAAAGTGTGGTTCACATTATTAGTACCAATAGTATATATATATTTATCAGTATTAACTATTATTGCTAATTGCTTACTAATATATATTCCATGGTGCTGGTGGAAAGTTTAGAAGCAGCTAAAGCTAAATCCCTTGGAGAAGGTGTATGGTAGAAGAAATTTCAATGGCTTTTGAGTTAGCTATTTGTATTCAGTTTGAGAAATATATATGCTGGAAGGGGGCATGCTGCTTCTTCTGCTGATTTTCACTGCATATTAACTCCTGTAAGAAGTTTTTTTTTATATATATATATTTTGAAAATTTTCAAACAAGAAATTTAGATGAAGGCAATAATTAAATATAGGTGGAAAGTGCAAGTAATTATTTTCCATCAACCGTTAAATCTCACAACAGATGCAAGAAAAATCAGAAGATAAGAATCCCAGATAACTTAATTGCTTTGCTTCGTCTGAAACATTTTGCTTTTGTACTTTAAATAACACTTTCAATTCAGAAGCATGTGAATCATTAATTTAAATATATAGGATATGATGTTTATGGTGGAATATGATAGCTAATTTCCTAAATGCAAGATGAATAGATTGAAGAAACATTGAAACTTCATCTTACCTCTCTTAAGAAAATGAACAGATATAATTTCTTTTAATTCTTGTATGCTGAGTAATCTACATGTATGAAATTTATAGGTCTGCTTAATTTGCTGGTTTTTTTCCCCAATAATCAAAAGGAATATGAAGGATCCATTACAGAGTCCACAAATACTAGTTACATTCCATTAGAATTTAAAGATTTCTTTCCCTCTTGTGACAGAAAGGCAGTAACTATATGCAACTACTACTCTTATCAATCACAAGAAGGAAAATTAATTAAATTTAAGGTGATATCATATAAATTAGTGGAATTGAAACATGTTATATATTGAAGTTTGCAATTTGTTTTCAACTTTAAAGACTACTATATAAGACTAGGGCCTAAGATAAAACTGAATTTTTCCACCACCAGCATGGTTTACAGTTCCATAACTCCAGTTATATGTATATTCTTAATGATAAGAAGAGAAGAAAAATATTATAATATAAATATCCTTAGCTAGGTTATTAGGATCAGAGTGTGTGCATGAACTCAAAAGTTAACAATATAATGCTTTATTTTGTTCTTCTCTGCTGTATAACTAAAGATAAAGATATTAACTTTCATGTATTTGATATATAATCCATTATGTTACACACTGAAATTCTGATAGGTGGCAGGATTATTGTTGTTACTTTTTGATACAAGAAAAGTGCTTAGATAGCTTAAGAAAATTACTGATGTACTGGTTAATTAGTATTTCAGCAGGCATATGGTTGTTGCTTTTAAGATTTTTGCAAAGAGAATTTATGTCTGCAACGTAACAAGAGTTTTATTTTTTTTTTATGTCAAAAAAGAACAATTAAAACAAACTAGTAAATCTCAGAGGAGATGCTTAGTACATCACACAACAGGTTGTGCATATCACACATTGGCTCTAATAACTCAACATACTTAACTTTGTTATGCAAAGCTTTCTTAGCTAGAAAATCAGCCACATTGTTCGCGGTTCGCTGGATCAGCACTACTTCAGCATTCCAGTTCCAATCAAGTACCTGATGAATTTTAATGATTAAGTCCTTATCTGCTGCAATTTCTGAGAATCCAAACGATTGGGTAGCGAGGAAGGCATCTAAACAATCTGTCTCACAAGTGATATCCCTGAATCCACACTTCCAAGCTAAAGTCAATCCTCTCTAAATAGCAAAAAAGCTCTCCCCTTAAAACAGATCCTTCAGGCAGAATTCCTAGACAACATTTAACCCACTTCCTATCGGAGTCTCTGATAACGCAACCATACTCAGTCATAATTTGATCATGAGACATACTGGCATCACATTTAACTTTAACTATAGTACCATGAGGAGGAGTCCAGTCAACAAGGATAGACAAAAGTACAAATGCAGGTTGAAGTTGATAACATAATTTGAGCTCTTTTGCGAGGGATAAGCTTAAGGATTTTACCTTTAAAGGTGACCACAATTCTTCCTGATTGAAGATTGAATTATTTCTGTCACGCCATATCCACCAGATAGTGGAACAGAAGGTAAATTCATCATTTCGAACACCACTTTTAAACCAATTTTCCACATCCGTTGAATTAAACATATCCAAGTCAGACATATTCAATTGGTCCCAAATAGTCCGAGCTAAAGCACAATCCCATAAACAATGAACAACAGATTCCGAATACAAATTACATCTAGGACAAAGATTGGATGGAGTCATACTTCTATTTGATCGGAAAACATTAGTAGGAATAGCATCATGCAAGCAAAGCCATATGAGACATTTGATTTTTTCTGGCACTCTCAATCTCCAAATCCAAAGCCAGTTAGCTGAATCATCCCACATGAAATTCCTTCTAGCCAGCCACATGTGGCCCTCTCTAGCTGAATATATTTCTGAAGAGGAAGGGGACCAAACCCAAGTTGGATCATTCCGATTACTTGAGCGTGGATGAAATTTATTGATGAATATCTTTAAGTTCTCTGACATAGGGGGTGCAAAGTGTATGAAAATTTCAACCTATCCGCTCCAAACGTCTCCAATAGTAAGATTTGTGTCTGAAATATGCATGTAAGGTGCCTGTTCTCCAAGACAGTCGGAGGGAAGCCAAGAGTCAAACCAGAATGACTGTGAAAGATCACCAATATACCAAGTAAAACCATCTTTCAATTCATGTAGCACGGAGACTATGCTTTTCCACACGTGAGATCCCTGTCTAGTATAAAGTGAGTCCCACTCCCTTTTGTCGAAATTATATTTATCTGTTAGTAGCTTAACCCAAAGTTTTCCTTCCTGTTGTAAAATTTGCCAAGCTAGCTTTCCCAAGAGAGAGATGTTGATAGACCGCGAGTCTCTAATACCTAGACTCCCAAACTTGCGTGGAATTGCAGTCTTCCTTCAATTCACCAGGCTCATGTAACGTCCTTCATTTGTGCCTTTCCAAAAGAAGCGTCGCATGACGGAATCAATTTCCTTGCAAGTCTGAGATGGGAAAAGAGAAACCTGCATCTGATAAATAGGAAGAGATGAAGCGACAGACTTAACTAGACACAAACGGCCCGCTTTATTGATTTGTCTCCCTTTCCAATCAGATAACCTGTTACGGATTTTATTTACCATCTCCGAATAACAAGCTCGAGAAACTCTTGAATGGCTAAAATTGACACCAAGATATTTTCCCAAGTTCTGCGTGAATTTGATGGAAGAGATTCCAGTAAATAGATCCTGCCTTTTCCTCGTGACATTGAGAGAGCAAAGAGCCTTCGATTTTGATAAATTAACTTATAGGATTGTTACCATAACTATTTTCAGTATGATTATTTAAAAACATTTTCATTTATTTGCTTTAATTAATGTTCTCATAGCTATACAAGTTTTTTGGACTACTACTGGGGCAACAAACTAGTTTTAAGTTTCTTGTGTCTTTAGCCCTTCAATTCTACCAAGTTCCTTAAGATTATATTCACACAGAAAACTTCATCCCCTTATGTTAATCTAATAACTGAAAAAATATAATTATTATTTATAAATTATAATTATAATACAAAACAAATTTGCATGGAATTCACAATAAATAAAAATTTTTTTTGCTAGATCTATCTGAAATTTGTATGAGTTTTCTTGAGCATTTGGTGTCTTGCAGGATTTTGTGCCTACCTTATCATGACATGGAACTAGGGAAGCATATTACTTTATATATGCCAAATTTTCACATCATACCTATTAAGAAATTGATTTTACATGTTTGATTTAATTTCATGAAATCTATATCTTCATCATGATGGGAATGAATATATAAAAATTTCCAAAAGCCCCAAGTAAATATGTCTGAGGATTCTTGTTGAAAGACTGATAGAAATTGATGAACATTGAGCAATATAAAAAAAGCTTCAAGAATTAGCTGCATGTATGCATGGATGGTAATTGTAAAAAAATATTAAATTCAAAGAAGCTTAATTAATTAGAGAAGTCTTAAGATAAAAATTTGAACAATTGTTTAGAGGAACTTACCACCATTGTTAGAGCAAGGACAATAGCTTCTGCATCATATTAACAAAGGTATATATATATATATATATATATATATATATATATATATATA
>JASCZI010000796.1:0-12891 GCA_036250425.1 Stylosanthes scabra | reverse complement strand
CATCTCTTAACTTGTCTATTTCTTGGCCCAAATAACTGTAAGATTCTTTGAGCAATGCTACTCCATCCTCCAAACTCCTCCTCATATCCTCTTGTCCATCTTTCAACTGCAATTGGGAAGCTTCAATCTTCTTAGTCTGCTCATATACACTCTCCGAATGCCTTAACACAACGCCTATATGATCTTGCACATTCTTAGCGGTTTGAGCAACTTGTTGGGTGTGAATATCAATGGAGTTCATAGAATTGACTATATTTTTCGATCCTTGCAATAGATGTTCTGATTTCTCATCAATGCTACCTAATTTGTCCTCCACATATTGAGCAGAACTTTTTAGTTCAGTCACAAGCCTCTCTGTTTCATGTTTGAATGCATACGCCCTGCAAAAGAAAACAAGATACACAACTTTGGTTTATACAACAAAATTAAATAAACAAGAGATCATACAAGAATTGGAACAAAACAAGGCATGAAAAAGACAAAGTGGACTTAACTGTAACTGATGACAAATACTATTGGTTTCTAGGTAGAACTCAAGGTAGACCTTATGAGAAACATCATCTAAGGCTCTTAGGCATAAGGCCATGGAGGATTTCGCGTCGCAATGAGGAAAAGAAGGCCTGCCAGAGTCTCTTTGAAAGCAATCACTGAGATGCCAAGCAAGTCTAGACCGTTTATCGTCGCTGGCCAGAATCTCGGAACATCCTGCGAAAAGGTGCTGATAAGCGTTCTGCCAACATGTGTTTGCACCAACCATTTTCTTCCTAGCGTTCTCCACCAACTTCAATCCCTTCTGGTAGTTGAATCCCTCAATGGAAAATTCAGCACTAGAGCCTCTAGATATGCCTCCATTATTGTCATAAGGTCCCTCTCTAGAGTGAGTCTCTTTATCAGATGATGATGAAAACCAACCCCATGACTCGCACCTTAAAGAGAAGCAGAGTAGAATGATAACAAGTAGATGAATCCTCTGACTCATCTCTTAGGATTTTATCAAAATCTTTATGTTGATATCTTTATTAGACCTGCATCAAAGCACACCACAAATTCGTCAACTTTTGGGTTGCAGATCTTATAAGATATCAACACATTCTAGTTTTTATGCTAAAAATAATAAAAATGAAATGAATTATGAAACGAAGAGAAAGCTGAATTAAATTTGACCAACAATTCAAAGCTTTTTCTTAATCGTCTCCATAGTTCATTGAAAGAAAGATCAAGCAAACTCTCACAGTTTGTTTCACACTTAATTGAGCACTAGAAGATAATAAGTTACCATTGAGATATGTTTAATCGCTACAATATTCTTAGTATTTATTTTTTTAACTCTTCGTTGACTCTACGGAAGAGAGTGAGAAAGATGTCTTTTCCAATTGCAGCAAAATCAGAAGTAGAAAAACGTTATATGCAATAAAGTTCCAAATCACAGTATTGGATTCCTTGGCATGAATTATATGCACTTTATTATATCTGCGTCATAGAGAAACAAAGAAGAAGAAGATCAACAATTTTCTACCCAGGTAGATGCCTAAACTTTGAAGAATTTCTGTTGCTAAGGTTTGAATACTCCTAGATAATGACGTTTTAAAGAAAGAGAGACTTGGGGCTCAAGGAAATAAGGAAATATTATAAATTCTAATCGTGAGGACACTTGTTTGCTTTAACAAGTCCACATCATCATACATAGTTAAAAAAACAAAAAATATCTTCAGGATTGTGGGTTTCATTAAAATAAATAATAACATCACATCACGAAAGAGATCTTCTTCCTCTTAAAAATTTTAACTAAAAAATGCAAATAAATAAATAAATAATCAAAGGGCACCTTTCTTATCTCTGTGTGATATTATAATTTGGAATGTGATGCCCAAATAGCAAGTAAATTAATATAGCCGGAGAGAAGAATGAGAAAGTGGCATAATGAAAATGAGGAAGAAGAAAAGTGGTTTTCAGAATGAGAGAGTGAGAGAAGGGTAACCTGTAAAATGGAATAGAGGAGCATTGAAAGTTTGAAATGAGTGTGATTGAAAAGGAATATAAAAGAAGAGAAATGAAAAAAAGCGGTGGGTTACAAACAAAAGGGCGCGCAACGGTTCGCCTTCGTTTCTTGTCTACGTTAACCAACCGTATTTATTATATTTTTAACTAGGTGACTTCTACAGTACCTTCTCTAAATAAGGGCATAAATTATCTTCTTTAAAATAACAATTTTTAATTAGTTAGTTTAAAATTATTAATTTATAAATTAGTTATTAAAATATCTCTTTTAATAACTCACGTTGAAGTGATACAATATGATCCAGAAACGAGGTGATTCAAACTTTTAGTTATTTTCATTCATGGTTTTAATCATCTTGACAATAGAGATCATTTTTACAAACTACATAATAGAAACACAAAAAGTTTAAATGGCATTTTCACCTATTTATTTTTTTATATATATAATTTACAATAATTCTGCGTGAACAAGTGGTTTTCACCAACCAAGTGCAACCAAGTGATTTATTTCTATGCTAAATAGAAGATAATTTCGGTGTCAAATAGAACTTTATTTAGGTGCATTTTTTTATACTATTTGACACCGAAATAATATTCTATTTAGCATAGAAATAAACCACTTGGTTGCACTTGGTTGACCAAAACCATTTGTTCAAATAGCATTATCCTATAATTTAAGTTCTCAAATCAAATTAAAAGAGATAGAGTACAATGGAATACACAAAAAAATACATAAAACATAAATCCTAATCAAATCTAAACACACCAAATAATAAAACTAATGAGTCAAACTCACCACCACTCTTTGTCAAAGCGATACAACCAATCTCTTCTCAACACTCAATTTTCTCAATACTTAAAATCCTCTAATTCAATAAAAGAGTGAATGCAACATGTGTTACTGCAATTTATAAGATTAGATATCATTTGAGTTTAAACCTATCCAAAAAAAATAGCAACATAAATTTTAAATAATTATTTCATTTTTAGTCGTTCATCAAAAAAGGAAGGATGATAATTTTAGTTCAGATGAGTGGGAAAGAAGGTGGGTTGAGTTTAGAATTGGGTTATAAAATTCTATAACAATTAAAATATTAAGTCTGGTTAACATTATATACTTCAAAATCACCAATTAAATATTGCCACTTCACATAGAATAATTTACCCTCTCAGAGATTTAGGTAAACTTCGCCTTCTAACTAACATAAATTATTTTATTTTCTTTTTATTTAATCTAATCTATTAATTTGTAAGGCTAACAGATAGAAATCATAGGAATTATTGGGCATATCTTGAAGTGAACAATGAAAATAGTCCATTAGCCCAACATAATGAGTTGAAGTATTATCATGGCAACTTTGTGAAAAAGTGTAAATGATGTTGGAACTGGAAAGTTTGATGGGTGGGAGTGGGAGCCATCTTCGGTTCTATACTATTCACTGGAAAGTTTGGATCACTTAGCATGATCTAAAATAGAAACAAACGATTCAGTAGTAGTAAAAGGGGAAAAACACATGATTTATATATCACAAGCAAAGAAGCTCCGAAATGGTCTTCCCAGTCTTATACAATTAATTAGATAACATACTAAGCAAAACACCAAATCAAGAATTCTTAAGAGGAAAGTTATACATGAGACCAAGCAAATTCAACTATCAACTATCCAATCTGAAACTCTTAGCCCTTGCTTCCTTCCATGCATGTCTCTCTTGATAAACTGTACAAAATTATAGCAACAAAGCAGAATAAACTCAAAGCCACATATAGATTATGTGCCAAGTGAAGTAACCCCTTTTAAAGCTTCAATGTTAATTCAGGTGTAGAGTTCTCTATCTCAACTGCTGGATTCACCTCAGTAAAACTCAAGTTCGAACTCCTCGCCAGCATGAAATTCTGATTGCTATCGCCTCTTTCGGTGGCAACCTGCCGGAAACTACCGGGCCAGAGCAGTTCTGACTCATCATCCTCCAAGAATATTGGAAGGCCAACATAGCCTTGGTCGAACCTTGCATTGGTTTTCATCTCAGGAGGCCTCATTGATGGTGCAAATGCTTGGGGGTGAAGTGAAGAATGTGCCTTAATCCCCAAGGATCTGAAAGAGCCATGAAGAGGCAGAGATGCTAAACTAGCATACCTCTCAGAGAATAGTCCCATTCGCATGGCGCGTTTCGCCAGCGTTCGCTCCCTCTTGTGTGCATTCTGGTGGCCGCCAAGAGCCTGCGAGCTGAAAAACTTGCGCTGACAGTAATTGCAAGAGAAGACTCTAGGCACGGTTGCAGCACCAGTTTGGAAAGTTGGTTCATTGCTGCTTTCACTTGTGCTAGAGAATGAGAGTCCTATTGAATCCCCTGCTTTTTCCCCTGTTTCATTGTTGCCGAAGCTAAGTGTCAAATCAAGTGAGAGTGTGTCAAACTCCATTTGATTCGAGAGATTGTATGAGTTTGTTAATAAGGTGTCAGTTGAAGGGCCTGCAGAGGTTTCTTGAAGAGAGGATATGTTGGAAGCAACCTGGCTGCTAACTTCAGATTCATATTCTGCTGCTGAGGCCTCTAATTCAAGATCAAATCTTGGTTTCATGGTTTAATTAACTTGGTAATGCTAACTTTCAGTCTAAGTTTGCCAATTATGTGAAACAATCTACCATCAGATAAGGAGGGCCTATTTAAGATATGTTTTGTCCTGCAAAGAAAAAGTCATCAATTCTTGAATGAGTTTGACCTCAGAATAGGACTTAATACTGTGTAAGATTATTGTTTTATCCACAATGGATGAAGAAACAAAGGCATGCTATTGCTACCATAGAAAAACACACACTTTCATTGGAATAATAATGATGCCATGTCTTGTGATTCAAGTGCATGTGGGACTTTCTGATGAAAAAGCTTTTGTACTGAAGCTAGCACAGCTGCAGGCTGCAGCAACTAAATAGTAGGATGTACATTAAAATCCACCGGTAAATTCATCTTGTTACAAACAAGGTGAATTAAATATAAAAACGTTTAATATCATCAAGAAGTTTAGATTTTGGTAGATCTGAAATCCAATACAATGGTCAAATATTTTCTTAAATTATCCTAAACAAGATCTCTCTATCCACTGTGTTTGACCCAAAGACCCAACATTATTATTATTATTATTATTATTTCTTAAGACAGTATTAATGGAAAAATCAATAAAACAATATTCCTGAATATGGACCACTCAAAGCCTTCTAACTTGCAAATGTATGATTGAAATGTAAAGTCAAGCTAGTTATGTATTAACAATTCTGATTGGACTCTCTCATTTGTATGTTTGTGAACAAAAAAATAACAAAGAAAGTAGCAAGAGGCATAGCATAAGGCATGAAGAAGAAGCTCATAAGTAATAGAGTGTGTTTTCCATAAGTACTACAAATATGAGCAAACAAAAAACCAATTTTCTTACTACTGATCTAAAATCATCAATATTTGGAATCTGTATGCAGAGTTGCAGACTGTTTCAGTTATGGATTTTTGCAAAAGCTAACTGCTTTGGAGATTGAAAACCGTAATTAAGTCTAGCTTAATCCTTTCACACAAAACAAAGAAAAACCACAGGAACTCAAACATGAAAGATTGGCAATATATGCATATGCCAAGTCAGATAATTGCATGCATACATACATGTTTCATTTTCTTAACAAAAAGTCTTACTTGTAACTTGTGATACTTTAAAGGCCAGAGTCAAAATCTACAATGGTTGGTGTGAAAGACAGTGTTTGAGGGTAGAAGAATTATATAAACCATTTTGTTCTATGAAATTATTCCAAGCTTGTTTAGAAACACTAAGAAATAAAGAACCAGAAAACAAGAAGAGAGAACAAGCAGTTGAGTATTAGTATAGAAATGATAAGATCACATACAAGTCTGAAGATGAAGTGATGAGAGTGGTTTGCTTGCTTCTGAGATCAGCCTATAGAAAACACTGCTATGGAATTGGAGACATGAATCTCCAGTGTTGCTTTTTCTTGGTATGCTTGATTATTATGAGAAAGACAAAACACAAACCTCTGCTGTTTTTTTATGTTACTGCTTACACTAAAATATAGAGGCTATGTAACTATGTATAATAAGCTGAGAGAGAGCCGGGAGCTTTTTCTTCTGTTTTTTTAATTCCTAATAGGATGGAACAATATTTTAACTGAAATTATTAAAAATAAAAAAGGAATAAAATTAAAGGAGGAGTTAAAGAATGAGAGAAAGAGAAAAGACAGTGAGATGGTGGGTATTGTATTGATGTTTAATTATGGTAAAGCAAAGGTAACAGGGAAGTGGAGAGTTAGGGGACACAAAAGTCAGAGCAAAGGGAGATGCTGCCACAAATTTTAATTCTTTTCAAAAAAAAAAAAATAGAGTTAAATTTTAATACATGAATTTGGATAGATCGATCTAATTAGATCAGCAATTATGTTACATGTACACCAATGAATTGTTTTTGACTTCTTACCCTTGAATTTTAAATAAAAATAAATAAATATTGTTAAAATTTTTAAGATTATATTAAACGATGGGAAAGATTAGTGAAATTAAACAAAAAAATTGAAGGAGGAATTGATGAAAGATGGTGAGGGAGTGCACATCCTTTTCTGAGAAAGCAAAGATGTGGTTCATCCCAGTCCCAGATATGTAAAAAGGTTTGAACTTTGCAACCTCATCAAGTCAGTTGATTGAATTGAACATAGTATGAGATAGAAGCAAAAACAAGCTAACAGTGAAGTTATTATTCTCATTTCCCACCAAAGATTCTCATCAAAGTCTCTCTCTTGAGTCTTGCCCACTTCAAAAGTGCTTTCAGATAACTCCATAGTGCATGGGGTCACCTTTCAGTACTTTCATATTACACTATGCTATGCTAATGCTAATGCTAATGCTACTATTATAACATCTTTAAATCTTCCTATTATTTTTTTTAACAACCCCACTCCCCTAATTATAAACATTAAATAATACACCACATCTCCTTCCTCTTAACAATAATAACATTTTTATATCATCAATTATTGTCACACCTTTTATTCCCTTTACTTATTCCTTGCAATTTTCCTGCCCAGTTAATGATTCCCTTTGTCTTTCACCTTTAACTGTAAAAGAGATAATAATCACAAAATGAAGCAATAAAAATTCTCCAAGTAATTAAGCATGGTTTTGATTGAGTGCAGTAATAGTTACTTGTCATTGGCTCTAATCCTTTTCATGAAACCTTGGCCACTCTTTTTCCGAATAAACCAATCTTATTACAACATAGCAAAGCTATACATTAATTTGAACATGATACATGTTACATGTGTGATTCTTTGTTCTTGGAAAAGGACATCAATCTTAGCCATTGCCCCATTAGATAACATATAAGATTATTTAGAAGGATTTGTGAGGCCAAATTGAGACACAACAAGGTTCACTAATAAAGAGATTACCATACATGGCCTTCAATCTCCATCATTAAACTGACATTTTTGCTAATGGGATGGTCCATTATTCCACGCACGAAATTATAGAATCATCATACCCATAGAGGGTCCAATGTTTTTGCTCTCTTTTTCAACTTCTTTTCTTCCTCCTCCTCCTATGATCTATAATTTCAGCCACAAGAGAGTTCTCATCCCATTTGTTAGATCTGAAATAGATAGATGGGTCTCACAAAATCCATCATGCTAAGCTAATCAACATTAATGGCCTTCACAAAAAGTAACCTAGGTTCTTTAATCCATTATTAGGCCTATTATATCTTAGGAAAATTACTCGGTATGTCGCGAAAATTATAGCATACAGATATTCTAGCGCTTTTAGTCGTTGATCTTGATTTTAGTTATAAAATTAATATAGAATTAAAATCAACGCTTAAAAACACTGAAATATCAATATGCCGCAATTTTCATGATATACCGGATAATCTTCTTATATGCTATAACACAATAAAATGCAAAGTGTGAACAGAATATTTTGGAAGTAACAGTTGTGGATAAAATCCCTGCTTATAATTACATGCATAACCATTAGTATATTGTAGCATACTAACATGGATTCACATGATTGCAATCAGATACAATAAATGGTCTTAGAAATAATCATATGACAGGATTATCTTTTTCAATCATAAAGACTTCCTTGTACAGGGTCAATAGAGGAATGTGTTAATTAAAAATAAAAATTAGTGATGTGATCTGAGAATAAATGCAAAAGCTTTTGAGTCTATCTGGTGGGTTATGGGTATTCATTATATTCAATTGTGATTCTTTTTAAATATAAAACAAATGCATATAAAAAAAACCCCTGCCTTTGCACATTTTTAAAGTTACCAAATGTCAGGGATCAATTGGACTTTTAGCATGCATGTGTTCTGAAATCTTAACAAATTTTTATGTAATTCAAATTTATCATCTACTATATTTGACAGCATTTATAAAATTGGCTTTAATCTTTCTCAAAATTTATATTCAATTATTTATAGGTCTTCTTAACTTTTATTTTACTTTGAATGTGTCTAAATATAAAAATTTATATCTATATTCGAAAATATATATGTTAGAGAACTGAAATTTTCTGCCAAAATAAAATTGGTAGAATAATATGATGATATCCCATCCACAATCGAATCTTTATAATTTTCATAAAAGGAATTAGCAAATATTTTTTTGCTTGTGTCTCTATATTAATATGCAAAATAAGGATAATGCTATTTGAACAAGTGATTTTGGCCAACCAAGTACAACCAAGTGATTTATTTCTATGCTAAATAGAATATTATTTTGGTGGCAAATAGCATAAAAAAGTGCACCTAAATAAAATTCTATTCGACACCGAAATAGTCTTTTATTTAGCATAGAAATAAACCACTTGGTTGCACTTGGTTGGCCAAAACCACTTGTTCACATAGAATTATTGGCAAAATAATATCAAATTTACATTATTGTCCCTGTACGGATGATCTCCTAGAAACTAAAAGTCTAAAACAAAAGCAAGAATATTATTTCACCCTTTATGTTCCTATCAATATACGGATTAGGTGGAATAAATCTTCTTATAAATTAAGTTGGTTCTTAAGACAGTTTTGTGATCAATTACTTAACGTTCTCTCTTTATAAGATTCTTTTTTTGTTTGTGTTTTTTACTGTATATGGTGTCAGGATTATGCTTGAATGTAATCTTGAAGGCACCAACTACAAAGAATAATTAAGTTAGATTAGACATAAAAATGAAACCATAGAATAGAAAAAGGCAATAATATTATATAAAGTACATGAAAGGGAAGCACTTATCTAATTGGGGCTGACAAGGCAAGGTGTATAAAAAACTAGAGTTATCATACAAAAAGCACTTTATGTTAGAATATTTTTATGCACAAATTGGATCCTGTATCTGGTATTTTTGTTGAAACAGCCAAAGTTAAAAGCATATCTTAATTAGGCTTTAGAAGCTTAAGCACATGTTCAAAGAGGATTAGTCTTATAAAGTAGGGAGGATAGTGGAGGAAGAATACACACATTATAGGCTCCTCAAATCAATGCAAATTTTATAATCTCCATATAGTTTGCACCTGAAAGAACTCCTAGGCTGGAGGCAAAATGCTTTACTTACTAACTAGCCCCATTAAGGCCTAAGCACATGTTCAAAGTAGATTAGTGGCTCTCTCAAATCTAATTATATACTGTCTAATCAAGACAAATATTCTTAATTTTTTTTTGTATGAATTCAAAAAAATACTAAACCTGTGTAGTGTCAACATAACATAGTATCCACGTGTGTCTGATCTTAGTCCAATCGAAACTAGTCGCAGCAAATTAGCAATAAACAATAGAAATGTACAGTACCTTACTTATTATTAATTTTAGAATGCAGTGCCAAAGGCAAAAGATTAGTGTTACAACTTACATGTTTCATGGCTATACTTTTTTCTCTTCCTCTCGATCACAGAAATGGCACGTGACCAAGTGACACTCCAACTTTTGGTCATGGCAGTTAGAGACAAGTCCATGTCTCCGCAGCTTAGTGCAGTTCCCAACACACACTCCTTTCACCACCTTTGCCTCCATTACTGCCTCAAATTAGTCCTTTTTTTAAATAATTTCTATCTACTTAAACAGTATATATAATTGGAAAATTGATATATTTAGAGAATTAGACATAATTTGTAATTAAATATATTAATATTTTAATGGACTACTGTTTTTGTCTCAGTTAATAATCAATCAGGAAGAAGCATTATTAATTAGTGCAGAAGATGATAATACATAATACTACTACAGGCTACAGCCCTTGCTGATATTAATTAATAATTTTAATAAGTAAGTTCGTAGTTCCACTTAGTTGGTGACCATTGATATATTCCCATGCTTCAATTACTTTACATTTATTTATTTATTTATTTTATTTTTACCACAAAGATGTATTAGTTAGTGCTGATTAGTAAGAGCCCACCAGAGGCTATATAATAGGCTTACTCATTCATTCATAGCCATATGCCTTTTTCTTACTGTCAAACACATTCGCTTTTCTAACAAGCTTGTTTAATTTGAGTTCTGATTAAATTTGAATTTTATTTGAAGCATATATGGGCTTTAAATTAAACCAATGTTGGTCAGACACCATTACAACTATTGGTGCTAAGAGCATTTATATGAACATCAATTGGATGATTGACTAGCACATGCTTTACTGGCACATTAATATGTATGATGATATGGCCAAACATGATCATCATCATCAGTGCATAAATGGTTCAAGTATTATACCTTAAAGATTCTTGTTGGTACATAGAATCTATGCCTTAGATGGATACAAAATAGGATACAAAAGAGGAATAAATATTCTTTATGAGGGAAATCTCGAATATTTGCTTATTGTTTCAATTTCTAATTATTGTGATATGCATGACATCATATGATACCATGTGTGTTCAACAATTCTTCTTTGTTTACATACTTTGTTTAAGATGGATCTGGTATATGATGTATTAGGTGGAATATTTTTAAATGAGTGATTGAAATTTTTTTTATATTTTATTTTTATTATTCATTGTAAAATCATAATCACTCATTTGAAAATATTCTACTTCATTCATCATGAACTTAATCTATCGTAGACTTCTTTTTATTTACAATTCCAAGTAAGTTGTATATGGAAGTTACATAATTTTTTTATTTTCTTTTCCATGTTGACATAGTTAAAGTCGATTATTCTATATGTTAAATGGGAGAGACTATAGAGAAATCACAAAGCATGAATAATACAATAGCTTTTCGGTATACCATTTTAATGGTATATTCGGTATATCTGTAATCTGTAATCATTGATTTTGATTTATATTTATATTTAAAATTTTTAATCAAAATTAAACGATTATAAATTACAAATATACCGAATATACCGCTAAGAAAAAATTTTCCTATATTATTCTCTCTCATGGTTGTGTCTTTCTTTTTATTTCCTTGGCATTGGTTCTTTGCTGAAGTTCACTCACTTCGTTTTTTCAGCAATAATTTTTGTACTAAAAAATATAGATAGTCAATATTTTTTTAATTAATAAATTAACCAATAAAATTATAATATTCGTAACTATTATTTATAGAATATCCACGATAAAAGTTAATAGAATATTCATAAAGAACATTTGAAATCTAAAACAACGAATAATAAAAACAGAATATCGAAAACTTTAAAAATAGAACATCCATAAATTATTAACTGATGTTAAGCTAAATTTTTATTAATTACCTGATATTATTGTATTTGCACCCACACTATTGAAATTTGAAAAAGATCATACATCCTTTAAATTGGTTGAGTGGTAGCAAACATAGACTTGTGCCTTTCTTTTCTTCATGGTATTGAATTTTTAGTCTTATTAATAAAAATAATGCTGTACACATATTTATTAATATTACTCTATTAATAAAACCATGCAGTGAAACATCGTCATACGAACTCTTTTTTTTTTTTTTCGTTTTGGACAGGGTCATATGAACTCGTATACGAACCATTATTCGTGGTATTATTGGACACAGGGTGTTTGTTATTATTCGTCATTTGGCTGCCTATTTTATTGACAAATAATGAGTTTATTTAAATAATAAATATCTTTTATTTATTTTTAAATATTTAAATTCAAATAAGTATAAAAATAATTAACAATTAATGAAAAAAAGAAAAAAATCTATTTTTATATATTAAAGTTTGTATTTAAATCAAAATCTGAAATTCAAATTTTAAATTTGAATAAGATAACTTGCTTAAAAAAAAGAATAATATCAGAATCAATTTAAATAGAAAAAGAAATAATCTTTCTTTAAGAATAAAAAAGTTTTTGAAGAAATGATTTATTGGTTAAGGAAGGGAGAGAAATTGACGCCAGAGACGGCTGAGAGTGGCTGAATGCAACATAAATTCTGTGGAGCTTCCAAGAGCGCGGCAATCTCTGTAGGAGGTTCAACAACTTCTATCTTATGCTATTATTCTTCATTCCGAATTTATGCTTTTGCTTTACTTTAATGCTTCTTTATGGTTGTGTTCTCTTCTTTCTTTCTTCTTTTTTTTCTTTTAGGTTTTTATTCATCAAAGTGGTTAGAGGGATTATATTAAAAGTAATTAATAAGGAGTGGGAAAAGAATTTTAAAAAATTATGTATGAAAAATATACATAAAATATTACGAATATCATTTTTCTAATAGCAATAAACCAAATTTGATTTAATAGTTTATTAATTTACTTTTTCATAAAAATGTTTTATTAATATATCAATGTATATTTTCAATTTCTTTTTATCCAGTTAATCAATTGGACATAGAAAATTACCTTTTATACATTATCTTGAGACAATTTTAAAATATTTATCACGGACAATTATATTTCTTCTTAAGAAAAAAAAAATCAATGGGAA
>JASCZI010000795.1:0-27182 GCA_036250425.1 Stylosanthes scabra | reverse complement strand
TATATATATATATATATATATATATATATAAAGTTTCGAACGTACCTTTTTTTTCTAAATTAAGTATATTTTGTTTGTTGAGATTTCTCAAAAAAAATAAAAAGTTAATTGATCGACTAAGTACGAATGCTTTTTCTAAACCAAAATGTATTGGACTTTACTAACATTGGAGTTTCCTTTTTTCTTTTGACAGGGTTTGGGCTTGGACAAACCCGACCCAAACCAGAGAACATAGTTACATGCCCACCCGAGCCACACATTTAAACAACCCACCCAAGTCTCTTTTCCCGTTACTCCACATCTAACCTGCTAGCACAATACAATACACGAAGCATTAGAAACTAACAGAGAAGATGGGGCTCCAATGCATCTTCAGCAGGGACGGGAACTCGACAACAGGAGCAGCGGTTACTGGCGCGCAGGCAGGCGGCACAGCACAGGGCCAAGCAGACCTACATTGGAGTTATCTAATTAATTGTGTTATACGTCCCTAGCCCTAGCCCACTAGCTGACCCAATTAATTATTTTTGCAACTCTTAAAACAAACAAAGCACACCGTCAAAAAACACAAACAAAGCGTCATGGCCTGTGGAGTTTTCATTGTATCACAATTTTCATAACGTCACATTTTTGTAGCCTATTTCAAAAGTGTATACCTTTACTCTCCAAAAAAGAAAAATAAAGCATATACATTTGGAATGTAGTTAATTTTTGTTCGATATTTATAGGTAGGAAATTAACAACTAATTTTTATTTTTAATTAATTTATTTTTCTGTGTGTTGAAAGCTCGTTATAAAACCTACCAGCAGGTGGGATGGGACACACCAAGCATCATATCTGAAATATGACATTAGATAATTCAAGTAACTACCACTACCACTTATATTAGGTCTCGTTAGAAAAAAATGGAAAAATTAACTTGTGCTACCGCACCATGATCATATTATCCCTTTTCAATTCTTGTATTAACATCTCTTATTCATGTATTCCTACCTTGTAATATTTAAATAAGTGTATAATTGAAAGGGCAAAAATAATAAAATAATGCATATATTAGGCGTGATTCTTTACCTGTTATCATTTGTATTTGGACAAATTCTTACATATCAAACAAAACCTAACTGTGTTCTTGGCTATAAACAATTAATTAGCGCAATTTGCAGCCTTGTGTGTCTATTAACAAGAAGTTAACCTCATGTAAAATTAATACTTTAAAAATATTAGATAATAATTTAGTCAAATATATCAAATCATCTAACAGTTCTTATTAAAAATTTCATGCGAAATCGATTGCACGTGAATATTTACCTATACTTTACTAAAGAAAAAGTTACTAAATGAATGAAAATTCCCAAAAAATGTAATCTTTCGCTACATGTACACTTTCTATAATAAATATTTTTTTATCAATAATTCTATCTGAACAAGTGGTTTTGACTAACCAAGTCCAACCAAATCATTTATTTTTATTTTTATGCTAAATAGAAGACTATTTCGATGTCAAATAGAACTTTATTTATGTGTAATTTTTTATACTATTTGACACTGAAATAATATTCTATTTGGTATAAAAATAAATCACTTGGTTGAACTTGGTTAGCCAAAACCACTTGTTCAAATAGCATTACCCATTTTTTTATATATTGGAATTTTTTTTAATCAAACATGAATTTTATTTATTTTGTTAATTAAAAATAATTTAAATATATAATTTAATTAATAACAATACTTTTTATACAAGTGTCAGCTGTATTTTATTTTAGAAAAATGTTTTTAAAACGTATGTAGACTTTTGTTTGATGAAAGGAGAGGGAGTGATTGAGAAATAATAATAATAAAACGACTACATTATTAATATTTGATAGATAGAAAACAATAATACAGTCACTTCACCATTAACTTTACCTGCTAGTAAAAAAGGGTGAACAATAGGGTATGTATGTGACTGTTGGATTTACAAGAAATAATAAACTAATTAACATGGAGGAGAATAGGTGCAAGTGCATAAATGTGTTGCTGAATCACATGTTCCTGTTGCTGATTCGCCTTTAAGAAAAATACAACCCTCTTGACATCCATCTGGTTTTGATGGTGGAACACATTATGAACCATGTAATGGCTTAGTGCATAAATCCTTCTTTGCCTTTGTTATCTGCAGTTTATTATTTCCTACGTACAAATATTCAATTCCCACGTCAAATACACCATTATAAAACAATTATTCAAAATAAAGTATATTGAATTGTATGAAAGAATTTGGAGCATACCAAAACCAATGGAAAGAAGAAGTAAGAGGATGGGGAAATACAAAACGATTTTCATCTCGTTTGGCTTCCAAATTTTTTTTTCGTATTGCTTTCTTTTAATGGTTATGCACTAGAGAACATTGGTCCTTGCGTATTTATAGGCACTCAATGAGAACAAAACAATGTTAACTTTCTTACTGTATTGTTTTTTTTTTAGAAAGTTTTCTTACTGAATTGTTAATTATGTATTTGTTTTAAATAATATTATTTGATTTTATTTTTTTATTATTTTGAACTATTTCTTAAGTCTTCATGTCATGATTTTCGTTTCGGAAATTATTCAATTCGTAGTTTAACATTTTAGTTGACTTTTAATTTATTATTAGTTTATTTCCTCGGGCCTTGCATGGAAGATTAAATTTAATTATTAATTTATTAAAATAAAATAAATAATATGTGTTTTTATAAATAAATGGTATATATTACTATTGTTCTTCGTAAAAAATATTATGTAAACCGCCACACAAAACGCCATTAATCATCGATTAGCGGTGGTTTAAAAAAACCGCCGCTGTCAAACAGAATTCTTGTAGTTATATTTGATTAAATTTAAATCTACTTATTAATTTCATCTTTGCTTCGACGCTATATCTACGAATAAAAAAATGTTGAAGTGTCAACATTTTCTATTTGGAGGGAAAAAAAATTTGTCAGTGTTGGTTAAACTATAAAAACACATATATAAAAAAAAATTTTAGTTTTTCATATTTCAAAATATTTAAAATAGTGTCAAGAGGTTACATTTCATTAGAAAAAACAGTCATAATCTATTTTGTGTCTCTCAGGTTTTATTTTTTATCGTTTCTTTTATTTAACAAAGTGGAAACTGAGAAATTGTGTGAGTATTTGAAACTTGAGAGACTAAAATTTCAATATTAAAAAATTTAGACACTAATGTAGATAATTATTCCAAAAGAAATTTTATTAGATAACCAATAATTATTCAGTAACATTAGTCAATAATTTAAATTGGATGTTTCATATTTTTAGATTTTAAATATTTAATTTTTTTAAAAATATAAAATTAATTAATTATTAATTATTTTTTATTAGTTATCTATATTTTCTCTAGGAATTATAATCAATACGCGCCCGTGAAGCAGGTTATTATTTGGCAAATTGCATTGCGGGGAGGCGCTGGATAGTTGCACGATCGCAGAAGAGAATGTGTGTGGTAAGTATCATTTCTTAATTTACACAAAACCGCCACAAAATTGCAGCTATCTGTATGCCACCTCTCTTTTAGATATTAAAATTTATAATTTTATGAAAAAATTGATTTTTTATTTATTATTATAAATTGAATAATCACTTAAAAACTATATTACTTCGATCAATTAACTGAGTAAATCAAATTGATCTTATGCATTTTATCTCTCCTAATTTTAAATCACTCTGAATCAAAAAAGTTTTATAATAAGAATTAATTAATGAATGATAAGAAGGAGAAACCATTTCTGATTAATCCAAAACCAGTAAATTATAAGTGTTTTTTTGCATAAATCGCAATAGTTGAATGCGAATTTCGGCTGCAGTGTTGTTATCAGGAAAAAAATTAAAAATGTGTTGTTTTTCGATTGTTTATTATAACTTGACCCAAAAACAAAAAATTATTCAAAATGTTATATCAATTATCCCCGCTTCCACATTACCATCTAATATGAAGAATTGACCAAGCTAACTGAGTTACACCGCAATTCATCTACAAACAACACCTAAGATCATACATCATATATTAGTATCACCTATTTCTTAATAAATTAAAACTACTTCAAGTCATGCAATACAGCGATCATGGTTCTAGGCTTTTCATTCAATTCTCCTACCTTAATATTATTTAGATCGTTCTTATAATTTCGACCCAATACCGAGGAGTAAGTTCTGGTACAGTCATATTCCCTTCGTCATTGCTATCAGGATCCCAATTGAACCACATGACCAGAAACAATCACAACAAATCATGCAAAATATAATATACAGAAACATGCAAATTATTCTCAACTGTGGCTCTCACCTATTTACACTTGACCCAGCACACATCTTCCAGCAATATATCACCTAATACTTATCATTCCAACTTGATGTATTCAAGCTAAGCTTCACAATTGTTGCACCCTATTGGATGTTTAAGTGTGAGAGGTTAGTCCTACATTTTTTAGAACAAGGAAAAGTGGGGAGTTTATAAGATGAGAGACTCATTTACTTAACACATATTTTGAGTTGGATGTGGTGTCTTCTTATCTTGTGTTCCTTCACTTGGTTCCTCAAATTTCAAATATCAGATTGAAGTAATTTTAAAACAATTTATTTTTAATTAAATTATAAAATTTTATATTTATACGGTTGTTAAAGAATTTTAGATAAAATTTTTGTATGTTTATTTTTTACATTAATCGTATTTAAAATTTAAAATTTCAAATCTTAATTTTATTTTATCTTAATCTTATCACAATTAATCATATAAATTTCAATTAGAAGTACTCATTTTATTTTTATGAAATACCTTCACTTCTACTTTGAGTGTTATTATTAGTTCATTTCTTTTTTTTTTCTTTTAATTTCATTTTATTTTTTTTATAAAGTAGGCACTATATAATATCATGAATATTAATACAGTGGTCCTAATAGGCTAATACAAGGTTAATAAATAATTTGTTGCATGATTAAGATTTTATTTACTGCTCGCTTAGGTTAAAATAATTGTATATATCAAGAAATGCTACTTATAACAAAAAATAAAATGTCATAAATAAATTTAAAATTCAATTAGAAGGAAGTCCGTTAATAAATTTAAAACACAATTGAAAGTGTTTTGTCAGAAATTTTATCTTTTTAATTATTTTTAATTTGCGATATTTTAAAATTATAAATACACGCTAATAAATTTAAAATCCAATTGAAAATACTTATTAAATTTATATTTTTAATTATAAAAAAAACAACAACTTTTATGACTGATATAGTTGTGGCCGGTGGTTGGAACTTGCTACATTTTGTACAAGAAGCATGGTATATGGGTGACTATAATTTGAAAGTCTTTGGTTTAACTTCCTATTGAATGCTTATTGTAAATCTATTCAATACTGATTTTCAACTAAATAGGACGTTATATAATTATATGCACGTTACCTGACAGTGTCTTAAAATTAAGTTGATTAATAAAAAGAACAAAATTTTACCCTGATTTTCAATAGCACATATGGGTAAATAAATTTAAAAAAAAAGCCTTTTAATTCAGCATTATTTTACCTAGTAGAAGGTGACGAATACTTATACGAATAGGAATTACAAGAAATTAAGTACATGGAGGTGGATAGGAACACATGCATAAATGTGTTGAATCATCAAATGATCCTATAGCTGATTCACCACGGGAAAACGTGCAAGCATTAACACATGCCTCTGGTTGTGAAGGTTTAACACAATAAGCACCTTGAAGTGGCGCAGTACATAGTTCCCCTTGTGCCTCTGTTATCTGCAATCCATTATTTCCTACAAATAAATAAACGCACAATTATTAATTTATTATTATTAGTCAAGCAAGAAACTAAAATCATCATAAAACAATTACAAGAATCTCGTGCATATATACCAAAACCAATGGAAAGAAGAACTACAAGGATGGGCAAATAGAAAAGAATTTTCATGTCGTGGATACGGGGTTTGGAAATTTTATTTTGGTGTAAGCTTTCTTTTAGTGGTTATTATGCACTACGGAAGATTGGTCTTTACGTATTTATAGGCACTCAATCATGAAAATTAAAACATTCAATGTTTACTCTTTTTTTTTTTTACTTTGTTGATAATTTTGTATTTTGTATATTAGTTTTAAATAATATTATTTTATATGATTATTCAATTTAACCTATTTTTTGTTAGCTTTATTTTTATATAAAAAAGGTAATGCTATTTAAACAAGTGATTTTGGCTAACAAAGTTCAACCAAGTGATTTATTTCTATGCTAAATAGAATATTATTTCAGTGTCAAATAGTATAAAAAATTACATAAAAATAAAATTTTATTTGATATCAAAATAGTCTTCTATTTAGCATAGAAATAAATAACTTGGTTGGACTTGGTTGACCAAAATCACTTATTTACATAGAATTATTGATAAAAAAAAATCGTATTTACTTATATATATTTTCCCAATTTTTATGTTTTTGTGCTCTATACATCTCGTTATTAGAGTTTTAGTACTATTTCATAGGTATAAAATGTGAAATCTACTTACAAAACTATTGCACATGATGTCTGCGCAATAGAGGAATATCAACACTAAAAAAATTGAGTTGAGGTGAAAGTGAAAAAGAGAGAAAGAAGGAAAAAAAAAGGAAGAAGTGAAGAGAAAAACATATAAGGAGCAACGACATTAACTAATTAATTGATCGAAGGCAGACATATAATTAGTTAGTAATTGGAAAATTTTAGCTAAGAGTTTAGCCGTATTAGAATATTAGGACATGATCCAACATGGCTTGGTCTAGTGGTCAGTTCATTAGTCCGTTTAAGTAAGTGTCGGGTTCGAATCTCGCCTTGTGCATGTAGCAACCCATTGGCCAACGACAGACCTTTAAATAAAACTCAGATCCGTGGTTGATTAGTTATCGACCTATCGGGTTGAGGGATACTATTAAAAAAAATATATATTAGGGCATAAGATTATTATGAATATATACATATTTGAATATACATTAGGAAATTTTGTAAAACATATTCATTTATGTTAGATTTATGCGGGATTTTTTTCTAATTGTTTTATTTTATTATAAAGTACGGTATAAATGATGATTTATGATTTATTTATTTATTTATTTATTAGTGTTATTTTAGATAATTGACTTATATATGTTAGTAGTGTTATTTTATTTATTTAACAAAAAACCTTATTTTTTTAGTCTTCTGTCATAATTTTCATTTTTGGAAATTAATCCGAATTTAATATTTTCTTAGACTTTCTATTTGTTACCACAATTTGTTCTCTTTAATTAATGAGAAGATTTATTACTATAAATGGAAATTCATTTTTCATTTATTTTTATTCTTAGTTGACTATTGGTGTTTGATGAATATTATTTATCATTTCTCTTATTTCAAAATTAGATATGGTAAAAATTTTTAGAGTGGTACTTGAATTTTTCAAATGTATAAATATTTTATTTTATTATTATAAATAAAAAGATAACACTATTTTGCTTATAGTTTTTAAATATGAGATATTTTTTAAAGTATTAGGACTTTTTAAATATGACTTGTGCTCAAAGGCAAAACTAGGGTATAAATTAAAGGGAGATTAAAAAATAATTTAATAATAAAAGAGGATTAAAATAAAAATTTTAGGGGGCTAAATGAAAATTTTATTATAATTTGTACTAAAATTTCATAGGTTGGGGGCCATTGTCCCCTTGGGATGTATGAGGCTCCATCTCTGCTTGTGCTTATTAAAATAAAAAAGTCTAATATAACACTATTTATTAATAAATACTCACATTTATTATTTATATATGTAGGAAAATTCTATAATGATCTTTTTAAGTTTTAAAAATTATTTTACCAAACACAATTATTGTTTCTCCTTATTAAAAGATACTTTTTTATTTTATTTTACTAAATACATATGCTAAGAATTTTAAAATGCTATATTTTAAAAGGCAATTCATAAGCTACTTTCGAAAATAAAAGTTTTATCAAACCAAGTCTAATACTAAAATAAACAAATTAACTACAAAATTTTCTAATTTTTATTTTCCAAATTTATAATTATTTAATATGTTCACCTTTAATATTTCCAAAAAGAAAACTTTTCATCTCTTACCATATATTCCGTCCTATGTTTGAATGATAAACTTTGCCTAATTATTTTGTTAAGAATTAATTTATTTGATATTTACAAAAATTAGGGTCAAACATCTAAATCGATCTTTTTGTTTAAATCTGTCCACTAAGTTTAGGTTTTACTTGATATAAACAGTCCTATGTTTTTTTGAAAATAAAACTTATTTGCACTTAATTAGTTGATAAAGACTTGTACATATATGTGATATTTTTTTACTAGGATTATGAGCAAAGATCTATTAAGCCAGTGAATTGTTATGATTAACACTATTGGGCATATAGTCCAATTAAATTAGAAAATTATACTATAAATAGAAGTAATTTGTAATAATTTAATTAAATTTGGAAATGAATTAGTTTTTATTTCTTCTTTTTTTTTTGCCTAATTCTAGATAATTCTCTCCCTAAATCTATAATTCTTATCCTAAATTGATACTTTAATTGTATCAAATTGTGCTTTCATTAAAATTTGGGACGTCGGAAAGAACTACCTACTATAATGATCCATTAATTATCACTTCGAAACTCCCGCTAGCAAACTAATAATTTTAAAAATAATTTTATTTTAACAAGTGATTTTGGCTAACCAAGTGTAATCAAGTTATTTATTTCTATGCTAAATAGAAGACTATTTCGGTGTCAAATAGAATTTTATTTCGGTGCACTTTTTTATACTATTTGACACCGAAATAATATTCTATTTAGCATAGAAATAACTCACTTAGTTGCACTTAATTAACCAAAACCACTTGTTCAAATAGCATTATCCTAATTTTAATATGACTAATAATATTTTTTAAAGATCTATCCGAATAAAATAAAAGTATTCTTAATAGATGAATTTGAATATTTACTTGTCTAATAAATCTCTGAAATTTAATGCTGACATTAAGTTTTTGTAATTTTATTGTATGAGTTTCTATTTATGTTTTTATCTAAATATTTCGGTAACTATTAATGGTAGTAACTTTTCTATTTAGATTTTATTTTCATTTATAAATTTTTATTGAATTAAATATATAATATATTATATATTATAAATATATAATCATAAATATAATTTACATGAAATTATAAATGTTAAATTAAATGGTAATTATGATTATAGCTACCTAAGAATCTCTATTTAAGCCCTTCTATTGGCATGTGATCAGTATCACCATTGAAAACTCGCTAGAAACTATTTCCCAAGAGAAGGACATACAACATGAAAATCTCCTCCTACATTTCCATCCTTTTGCTTGCTGTTTTCATTGGTTTTGGTATGCATTTTTATTTTATAACTTGTGTGCAATATTTTTTGAGTGAGTTTATTAATTTAATTTGTTGACCAATAATGAAATATATATGTTTTGTAGGAAGCGAAATGCATATTAGAACAGTGGCAGGAGAATGTCTGATTCCATCGTTTGATTTTAGCTGCACAAATAAAGGGGAGCCATGTGACGAAGGATGCAAGACCCGTTATGGAACTTCTGCAAAAGCATATTGTGAGATAAAAAATCAATGCTATTGTCGTCTAGAAGGATGTTAGTAATAATATGTAATAGCTACATCGTTCACCTTCGGAATTGGTAAAAATAGTGATGAATGAAATAAAGAGGGTGCGGTGATTAATTATATTTACCGCATCAACCTTCAATGCAACTTCCATTCCTTGCATTACCTTTCTGTTTTATTTATTGGCCTCCGAAATTTGAATCGTAACTCAAATTAGCTCCTAAAATTTTAAGTTACTCAATTTGGCTTCTAAAATTTTAAACTGTGAGTCACGTTAGTCTCTGGACGATTTTCCGTTAAAAGCGTGTCAACGTAACATGCTGATGTGGACAGTCAATACCACGTATCCAAAGGAGATTCGACCATGTGGAATCCAATGACACGTAAGGCCTCCAGAATTTTACTCACGACTCATTTTAGGCGCTAAAATTTAATGAACCCAAATCAAATTGGCCCCTAAAATAACTGTTTTTTCAAATTTTTATTACATAAATACAAAATTATTAATATTCTTTAAACCTATTAATTTTCTATTCACTTATACAAACAAATTTAATAAAAATTATTGTTACATAATTGAAAAATTAGTATAATTTAAAAAATTTATGATTCAAATAATTATTTTATAAAACAATAACAATATGACTTGATATATTAATTAGACAATTTTCATTTTTATTCCAACCTTAGTAATATAACAATGTATGTGAGTTACGAAGTAAGATGTGCAAGGGTTTGATTTTGAGGATGAATTTAAATGAAAAAAAAAAGAAATTTTATATCTACAAAAGAAAATAAATTTAATCTTTCTATTTATTTATTTCATATGCACATCATTTATAATAATATTCCTATAAATAGGTTTTTATTAATTAGTTAGTGTTATTATTATTAAGAAATTAAATAAGATTTAAATAAGTTTAAAATTTCTAAAAAAAAAATATACATAACTTAAACTAAAAAAAAATACATATTTAGATTTCAAACTTGAAACCATGATTCAAATTTCGAGGACAAATTTGAGATTTAAACACGCATATAGTCATATATTAGATTTTAAATTCGAAACCACGCTATATTTTGAATTCGAAATATGGTTAAACAAATGTGAACCACTGTTTCTTAGTTTTTTTTTTAATCATTATGTAAGTCCTTTTAATCATTATGTAAGTCCTCGGCCACATGGGGAGGGAGTAGTATCATGGTGGCTTTTAGGGTGGTTCCTAGAAGTTTGGTGAATCAACAGTTCTTTTAAATTTTTAAAATTGTAAAAGTATTTAGATAATTGATAGTCTATAAAATTTAAATAATAAATAATTATATAAATAAATTATGTGAATCATAAGTAATTAATGAGACATTTAATAAGGACATAAAAATTAATTCTTCTCGTAAATATATAAATATATTAATTTTGACTTTTATAATATTTTTTTGTGAATGTTTCTATTAAATAATCACTCATCCAATAATAATAATAATAATAATAATAATAATAATAATAATAATACAAGAACATACTAGTAAAATATAATAATAATGACCACTAAAAAATATAATGAATAATAATAATAACAAATTAATAAACTGATCAAAACCAATTTATGAAAAATAATTTTTTATTTAATTTAATAGATATAAGTGTCAAATAGGCCCAAATTCGTTGGCTCGAACAGCTTAGCTCGCAAAAAAAAAAAAATGGGTAGAACTAAAATTTTAAGGCCACCCACAAGTAAACCCGCCTAATTCGCGGGGTTCAGATGGGCAGGGCGGGTTAGCGCGCTAGTCTCTTTTTCACAATTTTTTTGAAAAAATAATAAAATAATTAGTTAATTGGTAAAAAATATTATAAGTTATTGAAATGTTTGTAAAATTATATTAAGAAAAAAATGTTTAATTAGAAATAAAAAAAAGTAACTACAAGAGTATTTAAGAGTTTTAAAATTTGAAATTTTATTTTCTTAAACAACCCTAATCTTGAAAAAGCTATGAAGCACGGACACTTCGTTGAATTGGCGTGTCTATGTGTCGGACATGACACTCACCGACACTCGTTCGACATGAGTGTCTTTCGTGTCCCATCCTCGTCCTTAAAAAAACAAAAAAAAAAATACCTATTCGGACGCATTTGACACTCCAAAATATCATCACGTGTTTATTCTTAACTTATTTTCTTAAAATGAGTTTAAAAGTAGTATATATTACTATTTCTTAAAACTAAAAATTATCTTAAATATTTTATATAATTAAAAAAATATTAAAAATACTTAAAAATAATAATTTAAATTTTAATATAAATAAAATGTCAAGATATTATTATAATTTTATTGAAAATACATTATATTTTATATCTATGCCGTGTCCCCGTGTCATATGAAAAATTGAGATTGGTGTGTCGGCGTGTCGGGTGTCGTGTTGTGTTCCGTGTCCGTGTCAGTGTCCGTGCATGATAGTGAAAAAGCAATTATTATTTAAATTTAATACAAAATAACATATTTAACTCTAAGAAAACCAAATTTAATAAGTTTAAATAAGTTTAATTATAGAATATGTGACTCTTTATTTAAAATTTATTATAATGTAATATATATAAATAGGTCGCCTTGTTAGGATTTATAGGCTTTACAAATAACCTACCTTAATATATGTTCATGTTTATTTTTGTGAATTGCATTTAACAAGTTTTTCTTTTCATAAACTCAGAAGAATAAACAAGCGAAAGGCTAAAACCTCAATTCATTTATCATCAATCATAAAAAGGAATTAAAAGAACAAAAACAAAATTCAATAATAAATGGTTTGAGTATTTAGTCTTTAGCGAGTTTAAAGCATAAACCCTAAAACAACAGTTATTATTTAAATTTAATACTAAATAGCGTATTTAACTCTCATAAAATTAAATTCAAATTTTTTCTTTCTAATTGAATAAAATAAACTTAATTGTATTACAAGTATTTTTTTCATTTTAAAATTATCTAAAAGTGTATTTTAGTCTCTTAAAATTAATTTTAAATTTAACTTTGAAATCTATTCAACATTGTTAATCATAAAAATACACTTTAAACATGGAATTTTAATTTCTATAATATTAATTCAAACGGTATGCTACATGTACTACTGTACACTTTTATACATTCCATTTATAACACGAAAAATATAAATATCAACACAAAATGTAACACCCTAAGATAACATATACAAACTTAAGTCATTGTAGATGCTATTCGAGAGACTACGATATGGGACTAACGTATTATCATTGATACTTATAGTAAAAAGGAGTTATTAACTAGGAGCCATTAGGATATGATTACGAAGCGTGGAAGAAACGTACGAGCATACCAAAATATAAACTAACGTGACATGAATAAAACTCGCATATAAAGGTATATAGTAGCGACTTGCAAGGCATAATTTACTAGTCACAAGGGCTAGCATTAATAGTAGCTTATACAAAGTATTTCTACATCTCCACGTGTCAACTTCTAGACAAGATTAAACCAAATATACATAGCATAATCCATGTTCAAGTGTATTCAAGGAGATCTACATGACTATGTATTCAAAAGGCAAAACATACTACGAGCCTTGACTCCCTCCATCCACCACGATCGGCTAAAGGTGTTTTGGACCTGCATTTAAATATGTGAAGCATACGGAGTGAGAACCCAAAAACTACGGGATTCCCAGTACGGTAAAAGCGTCCAAAGTATAACATATAACATTATAGGAACCTTATAAATTCATCCAATCACGTCATATATAACGAACAACATTCACAAGAAGGTAAACAAGACAAACACAAATAGGGCAGTTAGACGCACTTAGCAATAAGCATGTATATTCAAGTATTCAATCCAAATTAAGTAATCTCAAAGAAATCAATCAAATGCACATGATGCATGCCTGATCCTATGGCTAATGAGCTCATTTGGTCAGTTATTTTAGCCAACTCGACCGATCCAGTACTAGTCTCGGATCACTCTCAGGAACGCACTTTCCCTGGGGACGATATTTCACGCCCCAACGTTTGATATAGGTAAGGGGGTTTCCTTAACTTGACCGCTCGATTAACGGCCCGGTGTTCCTTCAGCGTCTCTTGCGCCTGAGAGCCCGCTTTCGCCACGAAGCTAGGGTAGATGACAATCGAAAGTCCCCACCTCTCTCGCGGACTCACGTACATGCATACATACATTAGTCGCACCCATCGAAGGCACGCATATGATTTGGAGTAAGAGGGATACTTTTAAAATCCATTAGAAACCGTTATGAAACATGTTTCATAAGTTTGAAGGGGCCAGAATCGACTCTGGAATGGTTAGAGTCGACTCTCTAGAGCCCTTGGTTGAGAACTTTAGTCTCTGGAGGATTAAGAATCGACTCGAGAAATCTCGGAGTCGACTCGAGCCTCCCTAGAAATCATGAAATTCATTTGGATGGTTGCTAGAATCGACTCTAGGCCCACCAAAATCGACTCTTTATACTTAGAGAAATTTCAAACGTTTTTATGAAGTGTTAGAGTCGACTTCAGGAGAATCAGAATCGATTTGAGCTACGTTTGGAAATATGGCTTTCGCCTCTGTCAAGTTAAGAATCGACTCTTACCCTGCCAGAGTCGACTCTATGTACTTAGTGAAAGTTTTCCAAGAGAGATCTACATAGAGAATCGACTTGGGCTCTAGGGAATCCATTCGATTTGCCCCAAAATCCATTTTGTTGCTCTCTGTCCAATTGAGAATCGACTCTGGGGTGAGCAGAGTCGACTCTTAATGCTGCAGAGACCCAATTTTGAAGAGTTTTGGTCGTGAGAGTCGACTTTTAACTGAGAGAGTTGATTCACACGCACCAGAAATGCAGAAAATGATGATTTTCACCAAGTTTGGAAACACAAAACCATTTCAAACCAAAGGTCATTTATTACCATTCCAAAAGCACACTTTCAAGACAATTTTTAACATATTTTGTAACTCATTTTAAAATACATAAAACATAATATAAATCCCCAAATTCCCTTAAATTCAGAACTCACCTTAAAACCACATCTCTTACTCCTTTCCATACCATTTCCACATTAATCAAGTTATATAAACACATACATATATTTTTATACAAACATTTCAACATACATTATCCAATACACATAGTCATACATCATATAATCACAATCAGACACACATCCACGTTTTCATGCAAGTTTACATACTGCACTATGGAATCCTAAGTCGTACCTCTTGTAGATAATCCGTTTTCTTCCTCTCCAACACCGGTAACTTGATGAATCTCAACTCTAGCTTGAACCCACTTGACACAACGTCACCGACTTGTCCTAGCACTCGTTTCCTTGCTCAAACTAGCCTCAAGAAACTCCTAAGGCATATATAGATTCGAAAATCAAGGGTCACCCTTTGGAACCCTAATTCGAAATTGGGGAAAAGAAAAGAATGTGGAATGAAATCTTGAGTTCTTACCTTCAGAAGTGGTATAGATACGAAGAGGAGAGTGAGAGCTTCGCGTAGCCACCGATGGTGTGGCTATTGGAGCTCCGGTGAGTGAGCTAGTGGGAAATGTGAGTGAGTGGGGTGAGAGAGATGGGAGAAAGAGGGAGGTAGAGAGAGAAGAGAGTGTGTGTGTTATGTTTTGAGAGAGTGAGGGAGTGTTTAGGGTTAGTGAGTGTGTGTGAGTGACAAGGGTGTTTTTGCCCTTTCACTCTATTTGGCCCACTTTGAGTCAAACTTCAAGATTAGGTGCACTAGTTCCCTTTCTAACAAATACGTAACAATTCTAACATGCATATACATATATCGGATCTTACACAAAAAAATTCACAAAATACATTAATACAACATACAATAGCACATAGATAGTGTACCACCATACAAAAATTAAAATAAAAAAAAAAGACAAGGGGTTAGATTAATTCTAATTCAAATATCTAATTTTTAATTGATTTTTTGGTGTCATAATTTTTAATGTATCTAAACAACACTACTACTAAAAGGGAATTTTTTATTTTTATTAATTTTTAAGATGAATAATTTTATCTTTTTAAATTTAAATATAAATTTTTACTCTTTAAAACAATTAAATAAGGTTAATCTTGAAAAATATTTTATTTTAAAAAATTAAATGAAATTTTTAGTATTAAATGAAAACTCATTAGAAAATTTATTATCTTTCTTATTAATTACATTATCTTTTTATTAATTACAAATCAACAATTTTCTTTTTTTTATTAATTACGGACCATTAAAATTCTCTTTTAACTTTTACTCTTGTAAAGAGCACTAAAAGTCTAAACTACTTTGGACCACTAAATCATGCGCCTAGTTTCACAGTACAACATACTTACCAAACTTAGATTAACCCTTAATTGTTTGTTATTTATTGACTAAAAATCATATTCACCGAATGCTAATAAATCTACCTACAATAAAATTGATGTTACACTAACAAAAGATGAGTCCCAATTGATGAAATTAGAAGTATCAATTTATTATTCTAATTATTCTCTTTATACTAAAATTGATTAAAGTTTTAAGTAGTATATGTTATTTTTTGAAACAAAAAATTGATAAAATTCAAATTTGTTTAAATTAGGATTTCTAATGATTTTTATTTATGTACGTTAATAATATCCTAAGACCATGTACCTATAGCGATTTAACAAGAATGACTTTAGGTCAGTTTGAAATTTTGTTTCGCAAACAATTTATATAGGTGAAAAATCTTATATAATGGCATAGATTAATATAATATTTTAAGCAAATGTTAAGATTACTAATTAAAAATATTAAATAGATAAACTACAAAATTTAAATTTTGAAAAAAAAATTAAAAATTCTAATAATAATAATAATCTTAATATATTTCTTAAAGACACATATTACTAGTTAGTTTGGCTGGCCCTCTCTTTTCTGGGGAAAGGGAAATTCTAGGTTGAATTGAAAAGAGGCTGAAGAGAGGTAGCAAGAAGCTCAAAAATTAGGGTTGCAAACTTGCAATAGTGAAGCAGCTTTTTCTTTAGGAGCTCCTTGTTTACTATCTGAAGCGGGTTTTGGATTCGGGTTACTTGTAGGTCCGTGTAGGTTGTATTTTGGGTCTTTCCCATGTTAAAAAAAAAAAAAAAACTCTAGTCACGAAAAATATTATTTAAACCCAAAACGTAAGGAAAAAAACCGCCACTTTATTTGTGTGTCTATTAATTTTATGTAAAGTTCATAATGGAAGATTATTAGATAATAATTTAATCAATTACATATTAATTTGGAGGACATGGATAATGACAAAGGCATGTATTGGTTTGATCACAAGTTCCTGTGACTTTTGCTCCAAAATAAGACTTGCAACGTTGGTCGCATATCCCTGGTGTATAGCAATCGGTGTCGTAGATTGGCACCACTGACACACACACTCCCTCTGCTTTCATCACAATTTGATTATTTCCTACAAATATTGTTTAACATATATTATTACTCAACAACGACACACATACATGCAGATCATAAACTTTAGGGCATCTTGGGTTTGCGTTGTCACATTGTGTATGTAGATAAAAAATGTTATGCGCAGATAAAAAACTAAACTACCAAATTAATTATATTTTAGAGTGAATAACTAACCCGACCCTTAATAATTACTCTCGAGAGAGCACAAAGTTTCTGGTTAAAAATACACTATTTCCCGTCCCTATTTTCTATTTGTGAGACTTTGTGATCCCTGATCTTTTATCTTGTGACACATTTTGACCTCTCTTGAGAGTATATAAGTGTGAGGCAATAAACGTTACTCACTCCATGAGCTAGTTTTTGAAGTTAGGAAGGATTTTTTTTTTCAAGAGCCTCGTTGTCTTTTGATCTAATTGTTATAATTTTTTTGATATTTTTCTCTATATTTTATTTTAAAAATTTGTATAAAAATAAAAAATAAAATAGAAAATAAAAATAAAATCTCTCATCGTAATAATCCGATTCTTCGACACTCACATTATGATATTTTCTGTTATTATTTTTGTTTTTATTTATTTTCTAAATTTTTGTAGAAAAAATGAAAATAGTAAAAAGAATGAAAAGAAAAGAAAACAAAGGCTAATAACACTGCATTATATTTCAGGAATTAATTTTAAAATTAACGAAATCAAAATTTCTGATTTACGTTTAATTTACATAATATTTAAAATATAAAATAAGAATAATTGCTGGAGAATAATGCATACCAAAAGTAATGGAAAGAACCAGCATGACGATGGAGAAATTGAACAGGGTTTTCATATCGTTGGCGTATGCGAATATTAGTGACTAGGTTAAATTTCAAATGCATGTGCCACCATAGAAAAAAATCATTTAAATAAAAGTAAGGCTAAGGGTACCAAGATTTTGATAAATGGTATTTACATAATCAATTTCGAATGGTGGGATGTAAATTGAAGATTTTGATAAACAGTATCTACATAATCCTAAGGATACTACAGTAAAGTTATGTCTCCCGGTGTGCCAATATTTCTTCAAAGCCGCATTTTCTCCAAATGATTCTTGCCATCAAGATCAACCTTGAGTTTTAAATATACCACTTTTCTTAATTTTCTTTTAAATTTATTTAAAATTTATATCTTTAATTCTTGTGGAGATTCCACTTTCTTTTTCTGTGATTGTCCAAGTTAGACCCAACTTATATGTATTCATTTTTTCTATTCAATGAAATGAAATATAATTGTCTTTGATAAAAATAAAATAAAATATTAATAATCTTAAAAATATAAATATTTTATTTTTCACTATATCGACAAATCAAAGATTAATCTACTATGAATTAGAGCTTCATTTAAGAATTTTCTATACAGTAAATAAAATGAGATTTGAATTCTTGAAACTTGAATGAGTAAACTACCTATTCTACCAAGTTAAATTGGTTTAATAGTAGTACAAATAATGATAATGTGAATGACTATCAATTCACGAATCCAAAATTGGAATGAATCGGGTATACATGGTTACGATGATATTACTTATTATATACGATTTGATCTTATCTTCTAATTTTAAGAAATATACTATTTTCATAATCAATATTTTATAGAATAAAAAATTATGGAAAAGATACAAATTAAAGTTAGTTCTCTACTTTTCTATCTCTTCGTTTAGCATTTTTAAATAAAAGTTTTAAATTTCTATTAATGATAAAATTAAGATGTATTTGAAGAACAAATCATACTTAATCCTTATTTTAAAAAGTACAATAACTTTTCCCACAAAAAAAAATATCAACAACGTTATTAGGAGTAAAAACAGGCAAAGCCTATTGAGTATATTAGCCTAAACTTAATGTACTCTGATATATGCTTCTTAATAAATATTAAGCTTGGTCTGTTAATAAGTCTAATTTTTTTAATAAATAAATAAATAATTTATGTCAATATAAAATATTAAATTTAATATATAATTTAATTTCTAGCATAAATTATTAAAAATATTAAAAAAATAAAATTGCACATATATAATTAAAAAAATAAATGGCTTGATAAATAAATGTATTTAAGTATTATAAAAAATCCAAATTCAATCCCTTAATATTACATTTTAGGCAATTACTCCCATGATGATTCAAAAGTTATCTTTAGATGATGATTTGGCCTATAAGATCACAATTTAAAAGAAAACGACAACATTATTTAAAAGATAACGCTTTTATAACATATTAAAATAGTAAAATATAACCATTCAATTCATCATCTAATGGATAAAATAGAAAATTTTCATATGAAAACACTTTTAAAATCTTTATTATAGTATCTACTATATTTTATTAGTCTAATAACACTCTACATATATCTTTAGAGACTGGCCTGACAGATCCAATAAACTATTTTGTAAACCTAAATCTAACTTTTTAAAAAAGTTAGACTTTTAAAATAGCCTAAGCTTGGGCCTATTTTCTATTGGGCCAGTCTAAGTCAGGCCAAACACAGGCCAAACTGGCCTTAGGAGTTTTCTTTTTAAAACCGTTAACGTATTGCACTTTTTCACTAGCGTTGGAGTTTTTCTTTTTCTTTTTTTTGACAATAACATTGGAGTTTTCCAATTAATTGTTGATATATGTTCCTAGTCCATAGCTAACCCAATTTTTTTTTGCAATACTTAAAAAAAAGAATAAGTATGTTTTGGTCACAAATATTCACTGGAAAATGAATTTGGTCCAAAATGTTTTTTTGTATTAAATTGGTCACAAACGTTGCATTTTGTTTCAAAGTGAACAATTTTACGATTTTACCCTTTGTTAGCTAATTATTAATTATTGTATGTTAGTTAACAAATAAAAAAAGTTATCTAATAAATAAAAAAAGCTATTCTTCTGCAGCATATGGCATATCGAAAAGGGAAGACACAATCCTCAAAAGTGTTCCGTCGAAGACGGTTAGGGTTCCATCTGGCGCCGTCCACATTCTATGGCTTCTCAGAGATTTTTCTATAACCCTTCCATCGCAATTAGGCACCGCACTGGATTAGGACTTCAATCAGGCACCCATCACTATTTCTCTCTCTGTTCTTTCTATTTCATTTGTGAAAATGGCGTTTTGGCTTCACGGGAATGGGGTTGTGTATCATAGAGGGGCAAAATTATCCTAAAGAGTTTTTTTGAAAAACATACAACATTTGTGACCAATTCTATACCAAAAAAATGTTTAGGACCAAATTGATTTTTCAGTAAAATATTGTGACAAAAAACATACTTATCCCTAAAACAAACGTCATCTTGCATAGATCGTGAAGCTTGTTCTTTATAGAATCTTTTTTTGTTTGGTCTTGATTGAGTATGTGTTAGTAGGTTAGGTTTCCTCTTGTTTCTTCTTTGTTGTTCTGTTGTGTTGTTGGGGGGGTAGTAGCTGAGGTGTTTTGTTCGTTTGGTGTGGTTGAGGGTGATGCGTTGAAGCTAGGTTAGGATAGTGTTTGGGTTGTTGGGTGGGTTGGTGTTTGGGTTGTTGGGTTGGCTGGGTTGGTCCGATGGGTCAACCCTAGTAAAATAGAAACAAACAAACCGCACCATCCAAAACAACAAATATATATTTTTCTTTGTATCACAATTTTCATAACATCACATTTTGGTAACTAATTTCAAAAGCATATATTTTTCTTTCAAAAAAAAAAGAACACATATATTTGGAAGGTGGAATGTAGTTAATTTTTCGATGTTTATCAGTTGGAAATTAACGATTAATTTTTAGTTTTAATTTATTTTGTTTTTCTGTGTGTTCAAAACTAGTTATAAAATCTACTACCAGCATGTAGGACACTCCAAGAATCATAACACTTTTCTTTTGGTGACTGGAAGAATCATAACTAAAATATGACATTAAGTTATTCAAGTAACTGCCACTTATATTAGGTATCGGAAAAAAAAAAAAACTAGTGCTACCGCACCATGATCATATTATCTCTTCAATTCTTGTATTAACATTTCTTATTCATGTATTCCTACCTTGTGATATTTAAATAGTGTATAATTGAAAGAAAAAAATTAAAAATAATGCATATCCTAAACGTGTCTTTTTTTTTTCTACAGAAAAAGTGACTCTAACTCTATCAATATGATAATGCCCACATATCATTACAACAAAAACGACACTTAGCGTCGGTCATTTAGCGGCAGTTTTTTCTCAACTGCTGCTAAATGACATATCCCGGCGGTTGATGCGGCGGTTCATCATGGAACCGCCAACACATATTGGTTTTGCGGCGGTTTAAGTAATAACCATCGTTAAACCTGTTTTTCTTGCCGTTTGGCGGTGGTTTAAACCGTTTCGCTAACAACCGCCGCTAAACCAAAAAGTATGCAATCCATTAGCGGTGGTTTACAAGACAACTAACTACCGCAAAACCTAAATTTCACAATCGTTTTGCGGCAGTTTTTGTTTTAACTGCCGCCAAACGCAACTTCTTTAAAAACTTGAACAACAAACCTTTATTTAGATATCATTTGCAACATCATATATGAATACACACGTTAATAATATCCTTTAAACATTTAATTACTTATTGGTTGTTAATTAAATGTTAAATTTTAAAATGTAAAAAATGCTTGCTAAAATAAGATTTAACAGATTCAGATTCAAAAACTAATCTTTTCAATTAATGATATAATTTAAATAATTAAAATATCTTGAAATTTATAACATAGAACAAGACATCGACAAAAGTAAAAAACAAATAAAAAATACATCAATCATGAAGTTTAATGCATTAAATGAATTTCAATATTCATACATTATAGACTAAAAATATTAAATAAATTAATTCATATACTATAGGATAAAATTCTAATCTTTATCCAATTATTCGAGTCTGAGAATATGAGCATGCAAATACATCAAATGAGTTATGGTATCAAAACTATAATAGAACAGGTCTATCGTGCATCTTCTACTAGTTGTACTCGAAAGTGTCATATTCATCCGGTGAAAAAAATTCAGTGATAAATCTAGCATTGTCACGTTTCAGATGATCTGATATATCATGTCCATACCATGGTTTTTTTTATTAAGATCAAAGTTCCTATGTGAGACGTTTGACTCATTTGTCACATGTCGTATATCCACATCAACACTTTCTTTTTCTTGAGAATGAGTGGTCTCGAAACGCCTAGCAACATCAGTTTCAAGGGAGGTATTCTCTCGCAAATTGCCACGTGTTTCAGTTATTACTCCATTCAGATTATCTTCCGCTGACCCTAAAAGTTACGTCATTTTGGTTGGGATAGTAATCGTTATTATTCATATAGCATAATGATGTGTGATAAAATGTTCCTTTTAGATTAAGACTTTCCTTTGGTATCAAATCCCAAACAAGTGTCATACACCTTATCATCTAGTTAAAATATAAAACCCAAAAAAGTCTTACCCGTATTCTGATGCCAAAGAATATAAAACCCAGCAAGTTTGGTCTCTACAATATTTATTTCTTCTTAGATGCAACATCAAGCTCCACAAGCTAGTTGTTTCTAAAGCGCGTATACATGTTAACCATATATTTCATGGCCTCTTAGCGGTAGCAAATCAATGACCAAAAACAATAAATTGATATAAATGAGTGTATCTATACCTTTAATTCAGTGAGTATTTCTGCAGAGGTCTTTTCATATGGAAATGTAACAAATCGATACCCAAACTTCTTCTCACATTTTGATCCCCATTCATGTAGTTTCTATGTTTTTAGTTATAAAGTTAAGCAATAAGTTCATAAACTAACATACCTAGCTGAAAAATTTGACAATCAATCAAAGGTTTATAATATGCTATAGCATGGACAAAACCTGCAAGGTTGTTTCATTTGCATCCTCTAAATATTGGTCAAAACAGTCCCTAGATGATAAAGTTTCAACCCAACACGATCATCAAGCTCGTTCAAAAAGATGTCTCGAGCAACAGTTATTGCATGGTCTAACGATTTGAAAGGAGAAGCGGAAACCATGTCTGAAGCAAATTTTTTGTTTGCACAGCATTGCAAATAGTCCTCGTAATTCATTTGTCTTGTTACTGATATCAAAATGTACTATTAAAAAGTCTTAAAAAGAAAAACAGGAAAATATATCATGGCAAGGGTTTATTATTACTATATATCAGAAATAAATAACGGAAGTAACCAAATGCCAACAAAATAGACAATGCATGAATTTATATAACAAAAAATATCATAATATTTCATTAAAACAATTATATAAAGACGAAAGAGTAACATGGATAATGAATTCCTAGTTATCTTCTTCCCTTGCCAACTGTAAATTTTCAATGTCACCGCCGCGTGACAAGTTCAACCCCAGCTCTGGAGTGAAACCAACATCAGCAAGTTCATTGTCTTCTCCCATGTCAAATAAGTCTTGTGGTTTCACGTGAATAACTACACTTCATTCTTTGTCAACCACATCATCTACATATTAAATCAGTTGAGCTTTAGATGCTAATATGTATGGTTCATCGTCTTCCTTTTTACCAGAGTGTATTAAGCGGGAGAAATTAACACTTGTGAGCCACAAATGGTCTGTTTTAAGGCCTCGAGTGGTAGTGTTTTCCGCCCAAATACACTTGAACAATACTACATCAAACTGACAATGGTAGTTCAGCTCAATTATTACTCTTGCACCAAAAATCAGAGGCGTCAACTGAAGTGTTTCAAGAAAATGGTGATCCAATCTATTCTAAACTCCATTTGTGCTTTATGCCAATAAGAAACTTTAAGCCCATAATTTATAGAATAGCAAGAATCTGTGTTAATAATAAACCAAACAACATTCAACTACTTTTTTACATTTTTTTTCTAGTATAATTTAAGATTTAAAATGCAAATATACGAGTTAGTAATTTTATAAAAAATGATAAGATTAGTTAATCTGTAGAAAAAAAAACCTTAAAAAATGCTAAATAGTAGGGCCACACTCATGGGATTTTTAGTAATACTAACTTTCCTAAGAATCTGCATGCATTTTAGTCTGATTAACAAAATGTTTTAAAATTTTTAAGGAAAAATAAGTTTTTAACTTTTTTCCTCCTAGTACACGGTTTCCCTCTCCTGTTTATTTTTCACCACACTTCAATTGAAAATAATAGAGAGTTAGGTTCCCTCAAAACCTGAGTCTCATAACTCCTCATTGGCAAATGCCGTTTTGAGGAACTTGACTCCTGATCCTCTCATTGCGACGGAATTGCATCTTTTGCGTTGTGCGGCTTCCTGGAAATGCGTAATCTGCTTCTAGCTGAATCCCCAGTCTTCTCCTCTCTGGTCTTCATCTGTGGCTCATTGATCTCTGTGCCTGTGCACAGGTAAACTTCTCCTCATATTATAGGTTATGCTTGTCGTTCTGGGCAATTGGTGTCAAAATTGTGATAACTAAATCGGACTAAATGTTATTAAAAGACCAAATTGTGCATAATTACTCTTTTGCACACTAATTGTTTGAATGAATACCCGAATGATACTCACTAGTAATTCAGGGACAATTGTCTTATTTTATGATATTATGAGTCGAAGAGGATGCTAGAACTCTATTTTAGTGTTTTGATACTGCAGGTTTTATTTTATGATATTATGTATTGACGAGGATGCTAAAACTCTATTTATTAAGAGATTATATTTTCTATTGCAAAAAATAGTGGGTTTGTTCTTTCTAGGCATTTACTCCCTCGACAAGCAACTTACATGAAAATGGCTGGTATTGATTTATAAAAACGTGCACTTGCCTTCTGATGTGATTTCAGTAAAATTATTGATTCTGCAAAACAAAATAACAAAATTCATACAAAAAACCTTGGAATATTATATGTATTTTCAAATTGATTTCTTAGACAATGGATTCCAACTCTGATCCAAATTAAATGGTTAGTAATTCTGTAAACAATCATGTCAAACTTTGTTAAATGGTTAGTGATATGCTTGGAAACAATTTATCACTATCAGGTATAAATATATTTTGTTCTTAGTGAAAACCCAAACTATGACATAACAGATTTACTGCATGTACTCTTATTCCAAATATTTACTTCATTACATGATAAATGCTTTGATACTATAACTTGAAAATTACATGAAGGTTGCTATGCATCTTATTGGTCTGTCCTCATTACCAAGGTTTATCATATTTCATGGTTGGAGAAACAAAGCTATAGTTCTAGTTCAAAATTAAATGTAAATATCTAAATTTATAGAATCAATTTATAGAGAGCTCTTAGTGTGCACCCTCTTTATCCTTACTTCCCTAGTATATGTTGATCTTGATTGCTTATTGAAAATTACTTGCTGTGTGAATTTATGCAACTTCAATCAGGTTTCTTTTACACAATCATATTTTTTGCTAGATATAGCCCAACTTTTTAAAACCCTTTATTGTCCTGTAAAAAGATAAACTTTTGTTAATTTGTTTTTTAAACAAAAGAATTGTTTTTTATTCTAAACAAGTATGAAAAAGTTGGCCTCTCTTTTTTTTCATCCTTTTAAAGGTGCTTTTATATAGATTCTTCACTCTTTCGTTTATTTCTACATCAGTACCCTATGATGTTTTGATGAGTACCATGCAAAATTCCTTGAATGTGAACTTAGATTCCCAAACATAAATCTGAAGGGATTTAAAAACTGTAAACGAAGTTCCAAAACAAAATTGACTTTAAAAATTTTACCAATTGATACAATAGTAATTGAAACCGTTTCTCCACTCTTTCAAATAGTTTTCTAACATCTAATAATTAAAATGTTCATGCAAGATCTTTAAGTTCTACATGATTGGAATCTATTCTGCATTAACTTGGGTATATGTATATGGGGTACCTCTAAATATTAATTGTTATATGGTCTCTAAGCTGATATATTTGTAGAGATAGTTAGTTCTAATTAAAATAGTAGTTATGAACCGAAAAGTTGACCCTTGGTGATTAAACAAAAGAGTATGTGAACCCCTATTTTGTTCGTGGACACTAAACACAATATTTAATTTGTATGATTGATATCAAATTCAATCAAACTTAGATCGTAAATATAAAACTCGTGGGCCTTCCCTATTTAAATCTGAATAAAATTAATTGATTATGTGATTTGCGCGCCAATCTCTTATATATATATATATATATATATGCTTTTCCCGGATGAAATGGTTGTTGCTATCTGCTCCAATAACGAATCATTGGTTTAACTGAATAACTAAATCAAATAGATAGACCTTTCTTTCTCTTTGTCTCAGGTCGATAACTCTTCTCAATTGAAAGATACCTATATTGATAATACACATTCCAGTTGACCGAGCCTAATCTAATTGTTTTGTTCCGAAGAAAAGATATCCATGGGGCGGTTTGTCCTATTCAGATATTCACGACCAAGAAGTACTGAATTCTCTTTCTTTTCGGATAGCCCTGAAAGGAGAAGGAAGGTTGGAATGCCAGCAGGCGTCTATTATGGAATTCACCCGACCCGAGAGTACCCATTTGGGGAACGTCCGGTGCAAAAGTAATTGAATGGGTAAGTCGCCAACCCTAAAACGGACTATGTAATTTACTTTATCGGGTTACGGGTGGGCATTTTACCAGAAGTTTCTATTGTATCAATCTACCCCTGTGTGATTCCTGTTGAAGCATATCTCGGGGGGTGCAGGGCAGACGATTTCAAAACGGACTCTCCATTCATTAGATAGAGAGGATCACCAAGATTTCGTGATGCGCTGCCGAACTTATTCCAATTCAATAAGAGATCTCAATATTATGCTTTGAAGATGACTTGAACCTCCACGCTCTTTAGCACGAGATTTTGAGTCTCGTGTGTCTACCATTTCACCACCAAGGCATCTTGAAAGTGAATCGTATTCCATGAATATGATATCTAGCTAGTGTTATGTATGGAATATATGACAAAGGTGGAGTGTTAGAGTATTTTTATTGATCGGTCATGTCATATAGGCCCGAGTCGGATATCCAATTGGTTCGATTTGAATTATCCGTAGGATATCTTATATATATTCTATCAAAAAGATGGACAATCAAACCTATTTCTCGATTCAATAGAAGCCCAAAGAGGT